>JARHVA010000725.1:295000-600000 GCA_037957365.1 Torreya grandis | reverse complement strand
ACCCATTCCATTTTAAATAATTTATTCATAGAGGATACTAATAGTGAGATTTTAAATATCCTAATGAAGTCAATTGAACATTATATGTAAATGATCATAAACAACCCATGATATATAATTTTGAGTTTTTTGTCCCTTGGGTCACCAATAGGTCCTAAAAATAAGGGGACTATTTTTTGCATGAGTTGTACACTTCTTTTGTTCACTTAGATTAGTTATTTCCTAACTATGTTTGAGTGAGTCATTATTTCAGCCAAATAGAAATTAGTGTTAGGAGGGCATCACCTTATTTCATATCCTATAATAAGGAATTAGTAAAAAGGTGATATAGTTTAGATTTCATATTATGTGCTTCAAACACACTAATAAAAATTAGAACCATTTTCTCTATCTTGTAAGTATTTAGATCTTAAATTTCTAGATATTCTATGTTTATTATTTATTATAGACCAATAGTTCATTTGTATGCTTTTTTTTGTTGTGTGCCTAAAACCCATACTAATAGAGATTATTATATTTTCACTCTAGAGTCTTCTTCAAGGATCACATAATCTAGAGTCAAGTTGGGACATAGTTAATTATTTATCCTCTCCAAGCTCATATACATCCTATATCTAATCGAGGTAAACCCAAAATATTATTTTAACTGACCACATCTTCTATTAAAGATATCACTAATAGACTATTCCAAATGGATAAAACTTAGCTAATTAGATTAATTATAAATGTTTTGGGTGATGTCCATAATTTAACTAGAAACGTTGAGTGTTATCTTCTAAATTTCACCCCAAAGACTAGAAGGACTGTATATAACACATACATCCTATAAAACATACCTTAGGTTACTTAATGTTGAACATTAAGATGTAGATTTTAGGTTATTTCCCTTTATTATACTTGATAAATCTTATGACTAGTTATTTAACCTCTCAAAAATTCAATTACATGATGAAATCAATTGAAAACCATGTTTTAGCCCAATTCATTCAAGTAGTTGATCCAAACATCTTATACAAGTAATTGTATTTCATGAGAAAGGAATTTAATGAGATTTTACATAATTTTAGTGCATTTTTTCAGAAAATGTATAGTAGGGTAATGGGGTGGTATAGGCCAAATGCTCAATTAGCCTTATAAAAGTTAAAAAATGCCTTAGATCCATAGACTTCCAGTTTTTAAAGGAGATATCCAAATGTTGGTAACTTTCACTTTGCATATGATAAATCAATAAAATTGGACAAGTAACTTAATCCATAAGGACACATGTTGATTCCCATTCCCAATGTTCTCCTAAACATGCCTATATTGAACTTAATCCTACCTAAAAACTAAAATGTGCCATTGCCAAAACCTCTCCCAATCATGAATCAATTTCCATTATCTCATGATCTCCCTAATAAAAATTTAGTATTTGTCAATTTAGATGGTAGTGAAATAATTCCTTAGTATTACAATAGAGATTTAGTTCTAGTTGCAATTAATAATACACAAATTTCACCTCAATGTTCAGCCAAACTTGAGATAGATGCAATCCAAAGAATGGTCCAAATATTTATAAGGATTTTTTGAACTTGAAAAAATAATTAGGTAGCTATATAAATGGAAATAATATTGCCATGTTTTGTAATTGATTTTAAAATTGTATATCATGTAAAGGATTAATGGTGATTGATGTCAAGATTGATGTCAAGGTTTATGTCAAACATGACTAAGGACAAATGGTAGTATGTGATATGTCAAGGTACATAAGAGTATGATCATGAAATTTTTCATGAGTAAGGCAATTCATGAAATAGAGATTTTTTCATGGATGAGATTTGTCATGAATTTTGTGAGCATGGAAGGTATATGTCATGAAAGATTGTTTGAAGATAACTAATGTTTGCATAGGAAGCATAGTGTATAAATAAGTTGTTAAGGTATGTTGCTATTTTTTGTGTTGAGGAATTAATGTTTTAATTGATGTAAAATTTAATTGAGTTTCCTGTATGTCCTAAAGGTGCTCTTGTGAAGGTGCATGGATAGTGATCATGATGTCTTAATCATGATCTAATAAGTCCTTGAGTTATGCATATTATGGTCTTAGAACAATGTTTTGATGTGACAAGCTTATGAATAGTTTTGATTTGTATTTATATGAGAGATAATCAAAAAGAGAGTGTTGATTGTGTTGAAGTTATTTTTTTGATAAGTTTATTGTTGACCAATTTCATAAGAAGCAAGTCTTTATGGATAAGGTGTTTTATGAAGCCTAGCCTTGTCTTTATGAAGGCATGATTATGAAAGATTGGTGAAGTAAGTGATCTCAGGTAAGTGATAATATGTTTGATTATATGTAAATATGTGTACAAGATATATAAGCTTTTATAGGAGGTTTTAGGGCTAGTTTATGGCTTATTCATTGCATGAAGAGAACTAGTGAGAAGGTAGAGGCTTGGTAACATAGTGAGGTGAGTAGACTAAGGCTTGTGATAAGATGTGTGCTAGAGGTTGAGCATGGTATGAGGATTTTTATCATGATAATGAGTTTTAGAGTGCATATATAATGCTATTAAAGTTTCAAAGTGGGATGGTTCCTAGTAGGTCTATTTGATGGACTAATGTTTGAGCATGGATATGGCTTATAAAGACATGATGATGATGATGATGATATGGATATGTATGAGCATTATGTTTTGAAATGTAATGTTAGATCATGTGATAAAGGTGTTGAGATAGTCAAATTACTCTCAGAGTCATCCAAAGAGGTAAGTTCATCTTTAGTGGTCTTCTTATGGACTTAATCTTAAGACCCTAGGTGGTAAAATGGGGCATCATGATTAGTTTTTAAGGATTGTGAGCTCATGTTATCATATATTGAGGTTTTAAATGTTATTTAAAGTATGTTGGTGTAGTTTGAGGTCCTGATTTGAAGGAGAAAGCATGAAAATGAGTTTAAATGTCTATTGTGTGTGTAGAATGGAGAGATGAAGACCTGGAAAGGATTTTATCATTTGTTTTGGCATGTTTGAATATTGTATGGGAATTTTAATTCTTATTAAGATATTTAAAATTGTCATATAAATTATTTCAAAGCATTAGGAGTTGATTTCAAGGGTAGAGCTTTATGAATAAATGTTAAGAATGGAAACTAGTCTAAAACCCTCATAGTGACCTGATATGGAAGATATCTATGGAAATGGATTAGAATATATTATATGACCTAGTTTAATTTTTTATCATGGAGAATAATCTTCCAATTACCTACACGTGTCATTGGTTTTTTTGGGGATTAAGTTGGCCCTATAAAAAAGTACTTATTTCTTAGAAATTTGATATAGCAGACACAGGTGACCAAGTCAATAAATGAAAATCATTATAGGTTTAATATTTATACTTATGTATTATTACCATGGTGTTTTATAATAAGGTTACAATATTAAATTATTCTAAACCAGTCATGAAATTTTACCTATCATTAAAAAGCCCAGTGAGGAAGACATTGAGAAAAATGACGCAAAAGTTGGAATGAGATTAGGTAAGTGTTGTCATGGATTAGCGTTAAATACAATTTCAAAAATATGTTTTCCAATACTGGTAACACATGACCATATTTATTATATATTTTTGAGTTCAATTAAAATGTTGAAAATATTATTCATAAGATGACCTATCTAGTGAAGATGACACAATGAAGATGTAAAATTTAGAGATTAGTTTTTGAGACCAATATTGTCACTATGAAATGATATATTTCTATATTAAAGTTAGATAATAATATCATAAGATCATTGACATACATAAATATTCCATAAAAGTGTCCATATCATTACTGAAAGTCGTAACCATCATGACTAGTCTTCAAAATAGATTAACAAGTCCGAGTAAGCTAGTGGGAGTGATGAGTTGGATATTATTTGACCTTAGATAAAGCATAAAATTAATATACTATTTTTTTTTAAGACATTTTTTTCCTATTCATGATTTATAAATTCTTGTAAATTAGTATAAGAATATTAGAGCATTGAAGCCAAAATGGCTTATGTGATTGAGTAAGGTCTGTAAGAAAGGAGGTAAATAGATTGATCTATAAGACTAATAGTTGGCATGTGTGATTGTGATTATTTTGATTTAAGTTGATATAATGATATTTAATTATCATTTAAACCCATTTTAATTTCATTAAAGTGAATCTACAGGGGCTCTAAGTCATTGTTTACATGGTTAGGTTTTGGAGCATTTATAAAATTATGAGTGGTCATATTTTAGAATTGACTTTAAGGATTTAAGATCTATGTTGAAATGCATAATATAGTTTGTGATGATTTTAATTTAATTTAGGTTATATAAATTTTATTTAATGGTATGGTTGTTTTATAAAATTAGTTGTGTACTTTAATTTTGGTTGGTAGAATTTTCAGCAGTAATAAGGCCTAATTGTTAGTAGGCTTAATAGTGTGGTTCAAGGAGTGAATAGACTTAAAGGTGGTATGGATCTATATGAATGTTATCATGGATATATTTTAGGTGTTTTTTAAGTGTTTCATCCATGTTTAGATTCTCAAAAATGTTCAATAGGGATAAGTGTAGCATGTTTCTTGAGAAGGCCTAATTACATTAGGTCTCCTTTAGGCCTGATAGTGGTTTTGGTCCTTATGAGTGGTTATAAACCTATATAGTGAATTTTGAATGTATGAAACATGTTATATGACCCATTTTAATTTCAATATAAGTGTGGATATATTTTTTATCTGACCAAGGTGTATGATATCAAAAGACTAATACAAGAATAAAGCCTAATAGGCCTAATGTGTGGCTAAACAAATAAGAGACCTTTGAGTGAATAAGAGGATATATTTTGAAAGAATATGAGGTATTATAGACCTTAAAAATATGGTAGGTATAATATTATTAAAATATAATTGAGTTTTTGTCTTTTTATGTCAAGGTCAGTTGACCTAATAAGCCTAATAAGAGTCATATTGAGCGAAGAGGCCTAGAAAGTTGTTTGACAGAGATAAAAGAATGGGAAGAGAAAAAGAAGGTGATCATCATAAATTAAGTGAGAAAAAAAAGTTTTAAAATGTTATTAGAGGTTCCAAGTTCTTTATTTGGTTTTGATTCACCTAGGGGGTTGGTGCCTTCTTGCAATATGATACTTGTTAAAGACCTAGTAGAGTTGGTGCTTGACTAGTGAGGGGTTGGTGTTCCTTGTGGGGTTGGTGCCTCAATAAATATTGATTAATTGATTATAATACTACATTAATAGATATGTCTCAATGTTTTTTATCTCACATGAGTTTTTTGTACATATCATTTGTGTTCACATGTTTTATGCTTATGTGGATGCTTATTTATGCATTGGTTGATATATGTGTTTGAAAGAATGTTTCATGAATGATAAGTGAAATTGAATGACTATTTTAAGGGAAATAATTCATCCCCTCCCCCCTCTCAATTTATTTGATTCCAATAATTGGTATCATATCTAGTATCTTGAGAGAGGACTAATAGCCTAAAGGTGATCCTAATAAGCACAATCTTGAATTATGATGATGATAATGTTTATCATGATTGTAATGATGGTCTACCAAAAATGATGATACTAGAAGAGTTGACTAAGAATAATAAGGATGACAAGATGAGTCATGATAAAATTATAAACCAAGGTGAGTTATCTTATACTATAGGACATAAGTTAGATTTTAAAGAACACCAAAAGTGTTCTTTACCAACTCAAAAGGATTATGTAGAAGCCAAGTCAAAAGTCAAACCTAAAGATGAAAAGTATTCTATATGAGAAAGGCCAGCTAGAAATATATGTTGTGACAAGCTAATGATCATTAAAATATGTTATATGGTCCTAATAAAATTAGTGTTTAATAATATATGTTTCATGAAGTGTGTTTATCATCAGTGATAATTCATGTGTGAATGAAGATATCTTCAATCAAGAATCAGGGAGCTTGTTTTGTCTAGTTTGGTTTAAGATCCCTAATGAGAACAAGTAATGTGAAGTGTGTATGGATAAAGGGGGAGATTGTTATCTCTATCAATGTTTAGGTCCAAAGATCAAAGGACTATATGTAGTGATTGACATGTGAAATACAGGTATAGGTCCAAGTGTCTCATATATGCATGACTAATGTTCTGTTGAGATCATAACATGCATAGATTAGGTGTATAGTGCCAAGAAAGTATATAAAGACATAGAAACATATTGGATGTTAATTGATATGATTGAGGTAATAATTAATGTTTCATAAAGGAAGTGATGATGTATATTATGCATCCTTATGTTAGTAAATGAGATGGAGTCATGATGTATAAAGGTATGAGCATGTATCCTAGTTTGTGTTTGTATGATTGTTGAGCATATATGCATTGAGGTAATAAGACCCAATGGAGGAGTTCATTAGAATAATAAGTTCACATGTTGTGAAGACTAAAAGGGAGTTCATTTGTACACAAAGAGGTCTAAATTAGATAAGGTGATGACATGATGGTTTAAACATAAGGTAGCTATGAGCTATTGATATTGATTATGAGCTCCAAAAAGGAATATGAGCTATAGATTGGTCTATAAGACTAATGAGATTATGAAGACTATTTTAATATTATTTACAAAGTTGGAAGTGTTATTGAAAGTTATGAATACAAGGGAGGGTTTTCCAATAGATGTCAAGGTGAGGTGTCCCAGTGAGTATTCTAAGTGTGATCAATTGGTTTCATTCAAGTGGAACATAGATTAGTTTTGATGAACTAATGTGAACATTAGAAAAAAATTGTCTATGAAAATAGAAAAAATATAAGGATCATTAAAGAGAAGGTTAACGTGCTATATATGCCTTGAGGAAGATCACAGAGGTTTGAGCTTGAAAACCACAATGAAACCATGAAAATCTAGTGAGATCATAAATAACCAGTAAGAAGATTATAGAGTTGGTTATTTAAGTAAGTATGAAGATTTGATAGTTTTATGTGCACCAAGATGACTTTATGGTCATAAAGGATCAATGTATAGGTTTTTTATTCTCAGTTTACATATCTTGAAGAAACTAATTTTTGACATAGGTATACCATAGATAATGAGGTCTCACATATTGAAATGGAAGTTTTCTACATGGAAGCTATTATGAGATAGTCTGAGCCATGATGCATTATGAAACATAAAGGGGATAGATTGATGCATGAAGAATATTTTGATATGGCATATGGACATTAAATATGTTTGTGTATGTAATAATAATATTTTTCCTTTGGAACAATGTTATTGATTGCAAATAAACTTAATGTGTTTAGGTTTCTATGAGATCTAATTGGAGATGACTATCATTACTAAGAAGATGTTTTGTCAAAGGGGGAGTTCCTTCTTCAGTTTTTTCTAGATATAAATAAAGAAAAGTTATGTTCATGTGTTTGAGGTTTGCATAATCTTAAGGGGAGCATGGTTGAGTAATTCTATGAGTTGAGCTCTTTTTTTGTTGATTAGAGGAAGATTTATCTTATTTTAGGAGAAATCATGTTTTAGGTCCAAGGATCAGATGGTAGTATTTTCAAAGATGACCCTTTTGTCATTAATGTCCAAGGGGGAGAAAGACCATTTTGGGGGGAGATATAGCTTGAGGAGATGAGAATGATTTACTTTTTTAGAGTGTTTTCCATCAATGATAAAATGGGATATTGTTGAGTTATGTTCTTGTTGTTATGTTGAGGCATTAATGGTGTAATTGATGTTAAATGTAATTGTCATCGATGTGCCAAAGGTACTCTTGCGAAGATGCATGGTAAGTATCATGATGGCTTAAGATTGATATATTAAGTATTTGATTTTTACATAAGGTCTTGGCACAATGTTTTTATGTGAAAAGCTTATGAAAAATGTTTCTTTATATTACTATGAGAAATCATTAGAAAAAGAGAGTGTTAATTGTGTTAAGGTTCTTGTTATGATAAGTTCATTATTGACCAAGTTCATAAGAAGCAAGTATTTATGAATTAAGTGAGATTAGTTAATTGAGAATATGTTTGACTCTATGTAAACATGTGTAAAATGTAGATAAAATTTCATAAAAGGTTTCAAGGCCAATTCATGGCTTATTCATTTGTAAGAATAGAATTAGTGAGAAGGTAAAGGCTTGGTAGCATAGTGAGGTGAGTACACTAAGGCTTGTGAGAAGATGTATGGTAGTGGTTGAGCATGGTATTAAGTTTTTTTGAATGATAATGATTTTTAGAGTTAATATATAGTATCATGAACGTTTTAAAGTGGTATGGTGACTAGGAGGTCTATTTGATGTACTAGTTCTTGAGCATGGATATGGTTTGTAGAGGCATGATGATGATGATGATGATATGGATATGTATGAGCTTTAAGTTATAAAACTTAGTGTTATATCATGTGAGAAAGGTTTTGAGTTAGTCACATTAATCTTAGAGTGAGCTAAAGGGGTAGGTTCTTCTTTAATGGTCTTCTCATGAACCTAGTCTTAAGACCCTAGGTGGAAGAATGAGGTATCATGATCAAGTTTAGAGGATTTTGATCTCATGTGAGAATTTATTGAGGTTTTAAATGTTATTTAAATTATTTTGGTGTATTATAAGGTTTTGATTTGAAGTATAAAGCATGAAAATGAGTTTGAATTTCTCTCATGTGTGCAAAATGAAGAGATGAGGACCCAAGAAGGATTTTCTCATACTTGTTGGCATGTGTGACTATTGCATGGGAATTTTAGATATTAGGGAGAGATGTAAAATTATCATATAAACTATTTAAAATCATTAGGAGTTGGTTTTATGGGAAAATATTTATGAACAAATGTTAAGAATGAAAACCAGTCTAAAACCCTCTTAAAACCCTCATATTGACTTGATATGGAATATATTTATGGAAATGGATTATAATGGATTGGATTAAATAATTTTTTGTTTGGATCATGTATTTTAATCTTCCAAGTACCTACAGATGGCATTGGTTTATCTGGTGAGTGAGTGGACCCTACAAAAAAGTATTTATTTCTCAAAAAAATTCTATAGAAAATATAGGTGACCAAATCAATGAATGAAAATCATTGGAGATTGAATATTGAGACTTATTTATTATGAAAATTGATTTATAATAAATTTATATACTTTAAATATGATAAAACATTCATGAAAGTTGACCTATCACTAAAAAGCCTAGTGAGGAAGATAATGAGAAAAACTTGGAAGAAGTGGGAGTGAGATTGGGGAAGTGTTATCATGGACTAGAGTTAAATCAAATTTCATAATTTTTTTTCAAGACTATTAACACATTTAAATATTTTTTATAAGTTTTGAAAATATTATTCGCAAGATGAACTGTCTAGTGAAGATGAGATAGTGAAGATGTAAAGTTAAGAGATTGGTTTGCAAGATCAATATTGTCACTAGAACATAATATTTATCTATGAAATTCACATAATTATATCATAGGATAATCCAAATGAATAATTATTACATAAAAGTATTAAAATAGGTACTTAAAGTCATAATAATCATGATTGGTCTTCAAAATAGATTGACAAATCTGAGTAAACTAGTGAGATTGATGAATTGAAGGTTTACTGACCTTAGATAAAGAATATAATGCATATAATATTTTTTAATAAATTATTGTACTATTAATTATTTTTAAAGGCTAAAAATTTAGTAGAAGAGGATTGGAGCATTGAAGCCAAAATGGCTTGTCTGACTAAGTAAGGTCTATAAAAAAGGAGGTAAATAGATTGGTCTATAAGACCAATCCAGATCATGTGTTATTATGATTATTTTAATTTAGTTTTATATTAGGATGTTTAAGGATAATAAAAACCAATTATAATTTCATGAAATTTAATCTAAAAATTTTCTAATTGATTGTTTACATGATTGGGTTTTGGAGGATTCAAATAGTTTTGAGTGGTCATATTTCAGAAGTGAGTTTGAGGATCTAATCTTTGTGTTTAAGTGTATAATAAATTTATTTATGACTCTATGTTAATTAAGGTTATATACATTTTATTTAATGGTATTTTTATTTGATAAAATTAGTTGTGTGCTTTAGTTTTGGTTGGTAGACTTTCTGGTAGTAAGAAAGCCTAATTGTGAGTAAGCCTAATGGTGTGGTTCAAGGAGTAAATTAGACTAAAAGGTGTTCTGGACCTATATAGATGTTATAATAGTTATATATATATATATATATATATATATATATATATATATATATATATATATATATATATATATATAAGTTTTTAATCCATGTGTGGAGGCTCAATAAGTTTGAAAAGGGCTAAGTGTAATGTGTTGCTTTAGAGGGCCTAATTGCATTAGGTCTCCTTTAGGCATGATGGTAATTTTGGTCCTTATGAGTGGTTACCAACCTATGTAGTGATTTTTTTGTGTATGAAACATTTTATCTAGCCCATTTTAATTTTAACACAAGTGTGGAGAGGTTTTTAGCTAACCAAGGTGTATGAAAGCAAAATACTAGTATAAGAATAAGGCCTAATGTGTGGTTAAAAAAAAGAAAAGACCTTTGAGTGAATAAGAAGAGATATTGTGAAGGATCAATAGGTATTATATAACATTATATTATATGAGGTAGACTTTCATGAAAATATAATATAGTTTATACATGTGAATGTCAAGGGAAGTTGATCTAATAAGCCTAGTAAGAGGCATATTGAGTGAAGAGGCCTAGAAGGTTGTTTGAGAGAGATAGAAGAGAGTGAAGAGAAAAGAAGGTGATCATCATCAGTTGAGTGAGAAAAAAGTGTTTAAAGGTTATCATAGGTTATATTTGGTGATAATTAACCTAGGGGTTTGGTTCCCCTTTGCAAGTTGATTCTTACTAAAGGCCTAGTTGAGTTCATGCTTGACTAGTGAGGGGTTGGTGCTCCTTGTGGGGTTGGTGCCTCACTAACTCTTGATTAATTACTTATATTAATATATTCTAAGATTTTTTTCAATGGGTTTTATCCTCCATGATTTTTTATCACATATATATTATGTTCAGATGGTGTATGCTTGTTTAAGCATTGGTTGATATATGTGTTTGAGTGAATGTTTCATGAATGATACGTGACATTGAAACATTATTTTAAGGGCACTAATCCACCCCCATCTCAATGCATATTATTCCAACATAGGTATATAAAAGTCATTTATGTCATAATATGAAGATGTATGTGTGTAGTATGGCATAGTCATGACATTAAGAGTTTCAGGGTAAGCCATGTGAAGGAAACATAGTGAAATGAATGAACAAGGGGATGTGAAGATTGTTTTCTCAAGTGTTTGAGCATGGTATTGGTATAAAGAGAGTGTTGATTATTGAGTGAGTATTATGTATATGAGTATCCTATTAAGAGTGTGTTCTTAGTTGGTAGCATGATGTTGTCAAAGGTGATTAGTGATTAAGGTTGATGTTGTCATTAACATTGCATCTTGTGAGGTTTGGTGTCAAAGGTGTTTAGGTATATGAAAGAGAGATGTTAAGTCATATGAATGTTGGTCATGTGGATTTAGGTATATATGAGGTTGTGGAAGATTTTTGTCATCAAAAAGATAATGGTGCAGTGATATAAGTGTGTTGTGATGTCGTATGTCTACTTTTTTGAATTTTTATTGAGGTCATGACATGGAAGGATTAAGTCAAGGTCTCAATTGCATTAGAAGTGTGAGTCTAGTCATGGAATGGTGAAGCTATGAATTTGTGGCATGATGAGGTGATTGAAATTAGGCATGTAACAAGTATTTAAGGTTTTTTGATCATGATAATAAGTTTTGGATGAACTTTGAAGTGTTTCAAAGTGAGTCTTTGAAGGTAGGTCCTTCAGTCTTGGTATGCACCTAGATCATTCTTTAGCCCTATATGGTATAATTAGGTATTGGGATTAGATTTAAAGTTGAATGTGTGAAGGAAAACATGGATATAGGTAATTAAATTTTTTCAAGGAGTGATCATGAAGTATGAGGTTATGGTTTTTATAAAAAGTCATAAAAAGTGGTTTTGAGGTCTCTTGAGTGCACAAAATGAAGGTATGCAAACCCAGGAAGGATTTTCAAGTGTTCATTAGAATGTGTAACCTACACATGGAAACCTAATATATTAAGGAGAGATGGTTAATGGTCCTATCTAAGATCTATAGGCAATTGTTTTGGATTTGAGGGGTAGTCCTTTATGAATAATAGTGAACACCAAAACTTGTGATAAACCTCCCTAAAACCCTACTAAGGACTCAATGTGAAATATGTTACTCAAATAAGTTCATAATGGATTAAAATTATTATAAAACCTATTGGATATGTTATTTTACTCTCTCAGGCACCTCTAAGTGGTATTTCATTATTAGGTGAGTGAGAATACCCTATTGAAAAGGGCTTGTTTATGAAGAATTTATTGTAGCAGTCAAAATTTGACTTGGTCAAAGTAAATAAATTAGTGGAGGAATAAGTTATAAACCAATTTTTTCATGTATATGATGGTTTATATATATTTTTTAGGATTTAGGTGTTCAAATTTAGTGATCTAAGTAGGCCATTCGCTAACAGACTTAATGAAGCAAATAATACAAAACCCAAGCATAGATGAGAAGATGAATTTGAGTGTTTTTTCATGGCATAATTATGAAACCAAGTTCACGGATATGTTTTTTAGGAATTTTATGTCATGTTAATTATTTTAATAATATTTAGAGATTAAGAAAAGAGATGAAAATTTTGAAGCCAAAATGGCTTGTCTGTTTTAGTTTGGTCTGTGAGAAATAAGGTCATGAGATTGGTATCAAAGACCAATATTTTTCTATTAGACCATATGAAATTTTTGTTTTAGGATGTTATAAATATTTCATATAATATTTTTAATTCATCATTATTATTTGAAATTTTTCATACAGCTATTGGAGGTTAAATGTTTCATGACAATGTTTTGAATATTCTAGCAATTCTGTGAGTATTTTGATGAGTTGATCTTGAAGCCTTAATCTCTAAGTGAAAGTGTATAATTAATTTGGTAATTACATATAAGTAATTTATATTTTTATTATTTATTTTTTTTATCATTTTTTATTGGCTTAAGTGTTTTTAAGCTTCAATATTGAAAGGTAGACTTTTTGGTGTACACAGGCCTAATAGGACCGAGTACTATTGAGGGGTTTCATGAAGGGATTAGACCTAAATGGTGTTACGGATGTCAAAGTATATTTGATAAGGTATATTTATAAGTTTTTTTAAAAAAATTGTAATTTATGGAGGTGTAGTGTTTTCCAAGGCATCAAATGGTAATGTGTTGATAAGAAGGCCTAATGCAATTAGGTTTCCATGAGACCTAAAGGAGGAATAAGGCTTATAAGGTGATATGGATGAATAATTATGATATATTCATGGTTTTAACGTGTATTAAAACCTATTTTGTAATTAAACAAATGTGTTGAGTATGTTTGGCAAACCAATAGGTTTGTGAGTAAGAGTCATGTATATAATCAAGACATTTCAAGCCTATTTAAATATAAGCAGAGTGCAAGTGAATGGATTGATAAATAAATGAGATTAAGTAGGTTGGGTAAAAAGTTTTAAACCCAAATAATAGATAAAATGAGCATTTTTTTTAAGATCATATAGGCGTTCTAAAGTTTTATAGAAAATTCATATGACCTATTCAGTCTTAAAGAGGGCTAGTTGAGCTAAGAAGCCTAGAGGTAGTTTTGAGAGAGATCAAGTGGAGTAGAGATGGAGTGATAATAATATATTATGAGGATATCATAATTTTATTAGATATGTGTTATTTATGTATTATATTGTATTTAATTTATATAGAATAGATAGAGAGCTGAGTGGAAGAGTAGAAGAAAGAAGTGTGATTGGCTAAGTTGGTGCTTGGTTAAAGAGGGAGTTGAAGCTTACTTATACATTGGTGCTTGTATAATTGGTATTGGTTGAGTTTTTTATTGGTCAAAATATATTTTGAGTTGACATGTATTTTTTTCTTTTATAATTGTCTTTTGACTAAGTTTGTGCTTAGTCATAGGGGGTTGTAGCCTCCTAACAAGTGGGTGCTTGCTAAAGTCAAGTGGGTACTTGATAAATTTGGGGTTGGTGCTAAAATAAATTTGATACATTATATGATAGGATAGTTTTTACAATATTTTTTTAGTGGGTTTTATTCCCCATTAGGTTTTCCCACCTATGTGATGTTTTACCTTATTTCATGCTCATGTGATTGGTTCCTAATGCATTGTTAGATCACTAAGTTACATTTAATGATTCATGAATGTTTAAGGTTAATTGATTGAAAGTTTTTATATTTATACACCCCATATTAGTCATTATTATTAAAAAAATTGGTATCATAGTTTGGTCCTTTGAGGTAGGCCTAAAATATTGAAGGAGATCCTTGAAGCACAAGTATGTCTAGTCAACAAGTACAAGGATGTTTCTCAACCAATAAGTCTCCTCTCTTAAATAGGACTAAATATGAATTTTTGAGAATCAAAATTAATATCTATCTAATTTGATTTGGTTATGAAATATGGAAATCTATTTTTAATGGATTCACTTCACCTTCTACACCACCAACTGATGTAGCAAGCAAGAAGGCAAGTGAGAATAACTCGAAGGCAATGAATGCCATTCTATGTGGTCTTTCATAGGTATAATTTTTAAAGGTCATTAATTTTGATAAAACCAAAGGTATTTTGGAAAAAAAATTATATCATTTATGAGGAGATACCAAAGTCACATTGGTAAGGTTATAGACCCATCAAAGGTAGTTTGAAAGTCTAAGAATGAAGGGGGATGAAAACATTGCATCTTATCTATTAATAGTAGATGAAGTGGTAAATGTCATCAAAATTCTAGGAGAGAAGTTGTAAGAATCAAATATAGTTCAAAATTTATTAATATACTTGACATTTAAGTTTTATTTAAAGGTGTTTCCTATGGAAGAGGTCAAAGCTCTTAACATACTTCCAATGGATGAGATTCATGCCATCTTGACTGCCTATGAAATGAGAAAAAGTGATAGAAGACCTTACAAGAAGGAAGTTGCATTCAAAGATAAGAAAAAATCATAAAATAAGAAGGTCAAAAATTATGTTGACATAGACATTGATGATGATAAGATAGAAGCCATGTTTGTCAGAAAACCAAGAAAAAGATCAGGTAAGTATAAAGGAAAGTTTCCATTCAAATGCTTTAACAATGGTAAGATTGTTCAATTTGCCTCTAAATGTCCTAAAAAGGATAAGACTAATCATGATGAAGAACATGATGAACATCATTATCATAATAAAAATATCTATAAGCCCAATAAGAGAAAAAATGGTCTTAGGAAGTATGAAGGCAAGAAAGGGCCATTCAAGAATAAGAGAATTTTATATACCAAAGAAGATAGTAACTCATCTGATGTAAGTGACACAAGTACATCTGATAGTGATGATCATGAAAAAAATGAAACCTTATTCATGGCTATATAAATATACAATGAGGGATATTCAAAATGAAAAAGTCTTATAGATGATGAAGAATCAGATGAAGAGGCTGAAGTGAACCTTGAGGTAGAATTAGTGAGTGTTCTAAAGGATTTGAGGTTTTAAAGAAGGAAGAATAAAAAAATAATATCATTGGTTAAGAGTTATGAGGATCAAATAAATCTCTTTAAATAGAGACTAAGTAATAACACCAATGAACATGAAGAGATCATCAAATAGTTATAAACTCAAATTGATATTATCTCTATAAGTATTAAGACCAAGGAGGAAGAATGCACCATGTTTAGAATAGAATGAAATCCTTGAAGGAAGAATTTAATAAAGAAATAGTCAAGTTGAAGACACATTAGAAATAAAAAAAATGTACTAAATTTCTTGGTGAAATTTTGAGTAGTCAAAGGTTTCCACATGATAAGACATGTCTTGGATTCAAAGAAGACTAAAAAGAGAAAAAGGAGAGTCAGAACATAAAAACCTTCATAGAAACTCTCAAATTTGAGACTCAAAGTGATCATGAAAAAGTAAAGAGTACTAATATGAAAGTAAACATGAAGACACAAATCAGATATCCCAATACGATGAGGTATTCCAATTTTTTCAATGGTTATAGTTTTGCTTGTCATAGTTTTGGTCATAGAGCAAGTGATTGTTGAATGGTCTCAATATATGAGTTATCACAGAAACATGGGAGAATGAGTGATTAGTCAATAGGTAAGTACAATAATATTTTTTATTTTCATAATATAAGACACATTGTAATATTCTATCCTAGTAGAGTTAGAAGGCCCTCAAGACTTAACAAGGTATATGGATATCCTAGAGTGCATAAGAAGGGTCAAATATTGGTATAGAATCAAAATAAATTTAGTATTAATCATATTGATCCTAGGAGTCAAGATGGATTATTTGATAAAGTAGGGCAAGGATCAAAAGTGAAGGATTGTCAAGAAGACTCATTAACTACATATATTGAAGAAGAAAGATGACAAGGTGGATGATTCAAATTCTTGAGTCAAGCCTAAGTGGATTCTAAGGAGGGATTATTAGTCTCATTATTGAAAGATAATTTAGAAGAGTGGTTTGGAGACCTAGGAATCTCTTCATTTCATGATGTTTTGAGAGCCCTATGGAAATGGGTGACTTCACTAGGATTCATGGAGGCACTCTTCTATCAGTAAAAGCATGAGGTTATAGTCAAAAAAGGATTCATCTTGAGAGGATTCAAAGTTATTTGTGTGCTAAGGTATGAGATTTTTTCTTTGTATCTTATATTTATATGTCAAGGTGAAAGGATTTTTGATTAGTATGAGAATTTATTCTAGAGATAATTTCATGAGGAGTCATGGTATGGAATGTAAGTCTAAGCATAGGATTATGTCTATAGACATATATAATATGGACTGGTCTACAAGACCAATATGGTTATAGAGACAAGTTGGATGTTTTTGATAGAGAAGGAAGTGTGATTAAATCTTATGTGTTTGATTGGTATATGAGAGGTAAGTCAAAAGTTGTTTTGTGTTTCTAATAGTTGATAGTTTGATTCATGTTGATAACTAGTATTGGTATCAAGATGATTGAAGTAATATGAGAATGGTTTGACATTCTTGATGACTCAAGTGATGAGCATAAGCTATTAATATAAAGGGGAAGTCCATAACTATTTGGTTGTTGTCAAAAGTGGGGTAGCCTAATGAGTGATTAAGAGTTTGATTTATATCAGCCATATCAAGGACAAGGTGAGTATTCATGTGTATATGCATTCATTTAAATAAGGTATGCATGGATAAAGGTGGAACATGTTTTTGAGATTTTTCATAATATTCTCATAATCATTATTTTTGAGTTATTATTGTAAAATGTGTGATTCAAGATGTTGTAGTTGTC
Source organism: Torreya grandis (assembly GCA_037957365.1). Classification (NCBI taxonomy): domain Eukaryota; kingdom Viridiplantae; phylum Streptophyta; class Pinopsida; order Cupressales; family Taxaceae; genus Torreya; species Torreya grandis. Next base: position 582,640 of record JARHVA010000725.1, on the reverse strand, counting down.
TCTTTGTATTTAATGTCAAAGAGGGAATTAGTTGATAAAAAATTAGTTTGAGAAAAGAGCTAAGTTCTAGGATAAATTTCATAATGAGAAGTAGCATGTTTAAATATGTTTCTAAGAGTGGTTTCCATATTATGACTCAAGAGGAGAGTATTGAGTTATGGGGAGCTTTGTAGCTCTATGTTGTGAGGTGTCAAGACAGTGATGTAGAAGTCATAAGAATCATAGTTTCTTGAGGTATAGTTCAAGTGTTCCAAAAGTCATCTATAACAAATTGTATTAGCCTAATATGAGTTTTTATTATAATTTCATTATGTTATTTAGTGATGTTCAGATTTGAGGATCAAATGACAATTTTTGGAAGACCCTTTTTCATTACTATCAAAAGGGGGAGAATAAGATGGAAAATTACCATTTTGAAGTTATTTTAGATTGTAGTGTGTTTTCCATCAATGTGTTTGTCATAAATGATAAAGGGGGATTTTATTGGCATGTTGTTGTAATTAATTTAAAAAAAGTGCATCATGTAAAGGAATAATGGTCATTGATGTCAAGGTTGATGTCAAAGGTGACTAAGGATAGATGGTAGTATGTGATATGTCAAGGTATATAATATTGTGATCATGAGAGTTATCATGAGTAATGTCATTCATGAAAGAGAGAGTGTTGTATGGATGAGAGTTATCATGAATGTTTTGTGCATGGAAGGTACATGTCATGGAATATTGTTTGAAGATAACTAATTTTTGCATAGGAAGCATAGTGTATGAAAAGATCTATATAAGTCATTGATGTCATGATATTAAGAGGTATGTGTAGAAGAATGTATGTGCATAGTATGGCATAGTCATGACTTGAAGAGTTTTAGGGTGAGACATGTGAAGGAAACATAGTGAAATGAATGAAAAAATGCATGTGAAGGTTATTTGGTCAAGTGTTTCAGCATGGTAGTGGCATAAATAGAGTGTTGATCAATGAGTGAGTATTGTGCATATGATTAGCCTATTGAGATTGTGTTATTAGTTGGTAGCATGATGTTGTAAAAAGTGGTTAGTGAAAAAGGTTAATGTTGTCATCAATGTTGCATCTTGTGAGGTTTGGTGTCAAAGGTGTTCAGGTGCATAAAATAGATATATCAAGTCATATGAAGCTTAATCATGTTGTTTTAGGTCAGTATGAGGCTATGGAAGATCATTGTCATTAAAAAGATAATGATACAAATATATGAGTGTTTTTTTATGTCTTATGTCTAATTGTTTTATGTTTTATTAACGGCATGACATGGAACATGTCATGGTGTTAAGTATATTGGAATCTTGAGTCTAGTCATAGCATGGTGAAGCTATGAGCTGGTGGCATGATGAGGTGAGTGAAATTAGGCATGTGATAGGATATGAAGGTTGTGTGATCATGTTAATTTTGTGTGGATTCACTCATAAGTGTTTCAAAATGAGTATTTTAAGGTAGGTCCTTTCGTTTTGGTCTACACCAAAACCATTCTTTAGCCTCGCCTAGCCTAATGAGGCATGAGGATCAAATTTCAAGTTGAATGTGTGAATGAGAGCATGGATAGAGGTAATTATTTTTTTGTTAGGAGTGATAATTAATTATTAGGTTATGGTTTACATAAAAATTCATGAAAAGTTATTTTTTAGGTATCTTGAGTGCACAAAATGAAGGTATGAAAACTCAAGAAGGAATTTTAGGTGTTCATTGGCACATGTAACCTCTGCATAGGAACCTAAGCTATTAAATAGAGATGGTTAAATATATTACTTATATAATATATATAGACATTATTATTTTTATTTTATGGGTAATCCTTTACAAATAATCGTTAACACCAAAACCTATGTTAAACCTCCTTAAAACCCTAATAAAGACCCAATGTGAAAGATGTTGCTGAAATAAACTCAAAATGGATTGAAATGCTCAAGAAACATATTGGATCTTATATTGTAATGTATTATTCACCTCTAAGTGGTATTTATTTATTAGGTGAGTGAGAAGACCCTATAGGAAAGGGCTTATTTATGAAGAATTTACTATAGTAGTCAAAAGTTGACTTAGTTAAAGTAACTAAATTGATGGAAGAAGAATTTAAAGACCCATATTTCATGTCCATGATGGTTTTTGGATGGTTTATAGGATTTATATGTTAAAACTTGGTGATCCAAGTAGGTCAGTCATTGACAGGTATAAAGAAGCAAATAGTGCAAAACCTAGATAGAGACGAGAAGATGAATTTGAGTGTGTTTTCATGGTAGAATGATGAAACCATGTACATTGATATGTTTCTAAATAATTTCATGTCATGTTAATCCTTTCAATAATATTTTTAGATAAATAAAATAGATGAAAATATTGAAGCCAAAATGGCTTATCTAGTTCAGTTTGGTCTATGAGATATAAGGTCATGAGATTAGTCTAAAAGACCATTATTTTGCTATTAGACCATAAAACATATAATTTTTGTGTTTGAGTATGTTTTAAAGATGTAATATAATATTTTTAATGAATCAAGAGTCTTTTAAAGTATTCATATAGGTATTATAGGTCAAATATTTTATGACTATGTTTTGAGCATTTTAGCAGTTCTAAGTGAGTGTTTTGATGAGTTGATCTTAAAGCCTTAATCTCTAAGTGAAAGTGTCTAATTAATTTAGTAATGAACTTGAGTCATGTATATTTTATCCATGTATTTTTTGATCATTTTTTAGTGTCTTAAGTGTGTTTAAGATTCATTATTGAAAGGTAGACTTTTTATGTACAGAGGCCTAATAAGATTGATTACTATTGAGGGGTTTCATGTAGGGGTTGTACCTAAAAGGTGTTATGGATCCTAGAGGATGTTGAATAAGGTCTAATTTAATGTTTTTTGAAACTTTTGTGTTGTGTATATATTTTTAATTATTTTCAAGGGATCTAATGGTAACATGTTGATAAGAAGGCGTAATGCAATTAGGTCTCCATTAGACCTAAAGGAGGAATAAGGCTTATAAGGTGTCGTGGATAGCTAATTATGATTTATTAATGGGTTGTAACATGTTTTAAAACTTATTATGTAATCATAAAATGTGGTTAGTGTGTTTTTCTAACCAAGAGGTGTGTAAGAGTCTTGTATATAAGCAAGGCATTTTAGGCCTATTTGAATATAAGTAAAGTGAAAGTGAATGGATTGATAAATAAATGAGCCTAATGAGGTTGAGTAACATGTTATAAACAATTAAGAGAGAGTATAAAAATATTTCATGAATATAATATAGGTGTTATATAGTTTAAGATCAAATTCATATGGCCTATTTAGTCTTAAAGAGGGCTAGTTAAGCAAACAATCCTAGAGGTAGTTTTTAGAGGGATCAAGTGGAGTATAGATAAAGGACTGATCATCATATATTGAGAGGATATCAAAATTTAATTAGATATGTGTTATTTATGTATGATATTGTATATACTTTAGATAGATAAAATAGAGAGATAAGCAGAAGATTAGAAGAAAGAAGTGCGATTGGCTGAGTTGGTGCTTGGTCAAAGAGGGAGTTAAAGCTTCCTTGTATGTTGGTGCTTGTAGAATTTGTATTGGCTATTTTAGTGACTAGTTATAAGGGTTTTAGATATAATTTTCATGTTGGTGCATTTATAAGTGTTATTTTATTGATTTGGTGCTTAGTCATAGGGGTTTTTATCCTCCTAGTAAGTGGGTGATTGCTAAAGTCAAGTGGGTGATTGAAAAATTTGGGGTTTGTGCTCCATGCTGGGTTAGTGATCAACTAAATTTAATACATTATCTTATAGTATAGTTTTTCCATGCTTTGTTTTATTGGGTTTTATTCCTCATGAGGGTTTCCCACATATGTGATGTGTTATCATGTTTCATACTCATGTGATTAGTTCTTAATGCATTGTTAGATCACTAAATTACTTTGAATAATTCATGAATGTTTAAGGGTAATTGATTGAAAGTTTTGAAGACTGATTCACCCCCCCTCTCAGTCATTATTATTCTAATAAATATAAACCCAAATTTAACTTATCAATTCAATTACATGAGCTTTAATAGAGATGGTTAGTTGAGTTTTCATCCAAAAAATTCCTTGAGATCAACATCATTGAGATTGCCTTTGCTAATTGGTATTATGTCCACAACACAACCCAACATGGATAAATTGATACTATTTAGTTTTATCTATATTTTAAATTTTTTAAGGAATAAATTGATGAATACAAAGTTGTCTCAAATGATCAAAGTACTTCAAGTAGTTTAGATGCTTCTATTTATTCAAAGTATTTGAATACAACATGGTCTTAGAAACTCTAGATTACCTAACATAGAATTTAATGAGAATGATGAGAATACCAATGATGCCCAAGATTTTTATAAATATCAAAGAGTAAATTACACTCTTAATAGTAGTGCACATTAACCCTTAACTACTTGAACCCCACTAGATAATGATACTACACCACCTGATCTTAAGGCTAGAAATGATCCACCTTCACTAAAACCTAGTGAAAATCATCGCTATAGTATAAAAATAGTTTACAACATCATGGGGGACATGAAGAAGATAAAATAAAATATAAATTTGCATGAACTATCACTAATAATTAAATAAAGGGATTTGTTTTTAAAGTCTCTTATAGATAAGAGTGGTCAGACCAAACAAAAGAACCTGACCAATACCAATGTGGTAATATATAAGACTAGAGATAAAGTTCATCCTTATTTCTTACAATCATTATTTTTGGTAAGACTATGCACAATTATCTTGTAGATTTTGGTCCATCAACTAGTGTTATGTCTATAATTGTTTGTAAAAAGTTAGGATTATTTCTCATGAAATTAGACAAAGTGGTAGTTTAGTTAGACAAGTTTGAAGTCAAGGTTATAGGTTAGTTATTTAATGTCTATATGTAGTTTCAAGCTGAGCCAAGAGTGTATTAGTTCATAGATATACAAGTACTTTAAATACCTAAAGCATATGACATGTAACTAAACATAAATTGGTGCTAGAAGGAGGGCCTAAAATATATGTTGCTTGAGTGAATATTTTATTTATTGTGTTATGATTCCCTTCCTTTTATATTTCATTATATTATTTTCTTAATGAAACAAACATAATTTCAGCCTAAAACTATGTAAGATAGATATGTTAGCAAGACATTTTAAAATGGTATATATTTCAAAAACATAGGAGTCATAAAATGATAACACCCATGATATTATAGCCTATGGATCATATGACCCTAGTTTAGACAGGCTACTCAGTAGAGCCAATTCCATCATCTTAGTCCTTTTAAAATTTTGAATGCCCTACATAACACTCATAAATACCAATGAAATTCAAGTGTGATAAAAAATAAATGAATATGTTATTTACTAATCATGAGATAAATAACATATTACAAAGATGTAATCTATATTTATAATAATGATCAGGTATTGATGTTGGGGTTTTAAGATATTTTAAATGTTATTATTTTTTTACAATATTGAAACTATAAACACTATAAATTATTAAAATAAAGGTGTCAAAATCATAATAATATAAGAAGATCTAAACAATTTTACAACATGTGCCAATATGAAAAATTCACTATAATGATTGTATGGTCACATATGAGACAAATTAGCCCATTGTTACATTAGGAAGTGTGAACAAACAAAAATATTATGCATAGGAATAATATGTACATCCTCATTTTTTCAAAATGTACACTTGTCAAATTATGCCACATGTATGAACAATATATCATTGAAAATGAAAGATTTTGCATGGAAAATAATGATTTTAATAAAATAACTAGATGAAATGTCTATAAATTATAATTATTAAGTATATGTGTTCAAACTATGATTTATGGTTGAAAACATGTAGAGGATAGTATCAAACAACTAATATAGTAGTGGAATTTGGTGTCATCATGTACCGATCCTTTAATCACCTAAAAATGGTATTTATATTATAAGAGTGTCACTTGAGTTATCTTATCCCTAGCTTAGGCCTATACCTATACTATAGCCTTCACCACACATTTTTAGTCATTGTGTAGACCATATACACTTATATTCAACAAAAGCACAGTCCTAGGACAACTTTTTTAGATCCCAACCTAGTTTTCCAAGTGGACATTTTGGGACACTAAAACCACATGGTACTAGTGTCCCCAACTAGGTGATACTATATTTATACCTAAATCTCATAAAAAAATAATTTTTCAAATGTGTACCCCTCTTAAGGTTGGCTTAAGCACATTTCATTATTTGCACAAACTACAAATATCCATAAACAAAAGTCTATTTGACCTTTATTCACTAGATGGAAAATAGATTCAAATAAAAGTCAAGTTGAGAAAAATTAAGGTATTTGATCCCTATTATACCCTACTTATGCATACTACCATATATATCAACCTTAGACCCAAATTTGATGGATATATCAAGACAAATCGTTTGCTATCAAAGGATAGAAGAGCGATGGGGAGATGCTGATGACAAAAGTGTACTAGAAGAAGGAGAAATCTTGGCCGAAGATGTAAATTATTCAGAAGAGGGAGATATTCTCCTTTCTCAATCTAGGGAGATTCAAGCTGATAATGGTATCCCTTTGGAGGAGCTTCAGGAGAACCAAAGAAAAAGGGGTGGAAAAAACATGAATACTAAGGGAGTAGAAACAAGAAGCAGTAAAAAAGACCAAAAAACAAAGGTGAAATAGCCAGTTTTTGCTTAGGATAAACTCAGAAAAAGAGATGAACAGCATCGTAAGGTGAAACCGGATATTGGCTCTCCTGACAAACCCGAAAGAAAACCCATAAGGAAAACTAGAGAGCTAGAAAGTATGCAGAATATTGCTGATGGTAGACAGGCAACTATTCTAGATTTTACCCCTAAAAATAGATATTAGAGCATCTTGCAGGATATTAGGGGGTTGATTGTTTAATGGTTTTTTGAGGTTATCTTGTATAACCTATTTTTGTTTCTACTTTTTAGTAGGTTTAAGGATGGCTTTTCCTGGAGCATGGTATTGCTTTATCTTTTTTATTCCTATTAAAGGGTTTCAGGGCCCCTTCAAAACCTGTTTTTACTTTAATCTAAAACCTTAGACCCAAATTTCAAGGATCAATCAAATTCAAGGAATCTAAGTCCACTATCATTCTAGCATTCACTTTCACTTGCATCAAACACTAGGTGGGAGAGCTACATCAAGCTTGATACCTCTCTATAGTATTGGTATGTAGGAAACTCTCTTCACAATAAGGTATTAAAGACGTCCAAACTATCTTATTAATGAACAATTAATTATTGCTCATACCATACTTGTAAGTAATATTAGGTTTTGCATACAAAATCAAGTTTTCCAAGCATAACATAGAGTTCCTAATTTTTTTGTGTGTAGGAATAGGACATAAAAACACAAGAACATGTACTTTAATAAAATAAGAACAATAATAAAAAGGGACACTAACACCAGATTAAGGATGTTATAACAACATGGTGTTACTATCTAGGTGAGGTGATATTGTCCAATGAGCAAACAGACATTAGAACCCTATTTATGAAACTTAGAACTATCTAAAACCTAGTTTTCAAAACCCAGATCATCCATGAAAGTCACTTTCCAAATAAGTTTCTATTTAAGCCTATTTATTACTATTTTTAGAGAGTCAAAAGAAATAAAAATACACAACAAATCAATACTTAATTATTGCATTTATATGTTTTATTTAGACATCTAAGCCCTTTATTCTAAACATAGGTATTTATACTTGTAAAATATTAAAAGGTTAAATCATTTGGTGAACCCATCTTACTTAAAATATTGATTCAAACCCTAGCTTACATTAATCCAAATTTTTGTGCAATAATTTAGGGCTGCCTACTTCTATACTTTTGTATTTTTATACACCCTAGATAAATTAAATCAATTTCATATTAGGGTTTCAATTTATTTTACAAATAATTTAAATTAGTGCAAAGAAACCCTATATGCAAAAACCCTAACCCTAGATCATGCTATGGTTCACATTTCTAGCTATTCTAAGTCTCAATTTACAACTTGCTACCATGATTACCATGACTAAATCCATATCTCACTTCATGGTATAATAATTGGTACTTTGATTATCATGTTTATTACCACATATTACTATAAAGGTACACATGTATGTTACTCCTATCATGGATTTCATTTGAGATAAGATTGTTTTACATATTGGTCCTCCATCATGTGAGCCTTATTTTTTTATGGATCATTTCTATATGGCTCACTTTTAGCTACCTATAGTTACTACTAGATGATAGAGGGCTCATAGGACTCCTTATATTCCACCTCCACCTATACCACTTGATTATCTATGCTCTCATGCAACCTCTACTGCTTTCCCCATGCAAATAGTATATCATATAATTTGAGCTATCACTATGTAGAATAAGGTGATTATTTAGCCTATACAAGAGTAACATAACCTTACCATACCTCCTCATATACATCTCACTAAGACAATACCTTAATATTATTAAATAGAATTTGATATAGTGGATCAGTTGAGAAATACACCAACTAAAATATCTATATTAGAATTACTTTAAAAATCAAAAGTCTTCAAAGATATTCTATTTTAAACACTTAATCACACATCTATGCCTCATGATATTGAGCTATTCTATTTTTCATATATAATGAATACTATCAAATATGTGGAGGATGTGATATCTTTTTCCAATGAGGATTTACCTTCATAGTCATAAATTGATTAGAAATTGCCACTTTTCAATCAAGGTCAAATCAACAACACAACTATTAAACATGTTCTCATTGATAGTGATTTTAGACTTAATATATGTATCCTCACATTTATGCAAACCATGGGGGTTGATATAGCATATATTCAAAAGACATACAAAAACATATAAAGGTTTGATGACATTCCTAAACAAAAATTGGGATCAATCATATTAGACATTATAGTGGGACCAAAGACATTACCTACACACTTTTAGGTGATGCTAAATAGTTTACATTATAATTTTCTATTCGAGTGACCTTGGATATATGATATTGAATATGTACCTTCTAATTTTCATATATATGTCAAATTTTCACTTGAGGGGTACCTATACACATATACAATAGATAATCAACCATTTAGATATTGTAGGCTCACTAAGTCTATTACACCAAGTAAATAATTATATGGGACACCTCATGTTCTAATAAAACCCCCACCAAATAGTATTCCCATTGATTAGATACTTACTTATGAGGTAGGGGATTCTAGTAATACTATTTATATACCACCTTTAGAGCTTTCTAAAACACATGCACCTTCACCAATGATAGAGGACCAACCTCTCTCAACATATTTACCTTGACTAATGATAGAGGACTAGTCTCTCCTAACACAGTTACCTTCACTGAGGATAGATAAATAACCTCTCATAATAAATACATCCTCATATATGATAGATGATGAGATTTACATAACCTAATTACCAATACTTATCAATTAAGAAGATGTTCACATTCATAATTCTAACATATTCATAGGCCACTATATAAGATGATCAACCACCTATAGACATAGATGATTATTTATGTGGATTGAGATTTACACTAGTGGGCCCATGAGAGTAAAAAAATAACTCAAAGGAACTTATACCTCACGCTACACTAGTAGCCTCACTTGTTCAAGATTCTATAGCTATAGGATCCCCTACTTAATCCCTTGATATATTCATTATATATGATCACATCCATGGATACCAATTCAATCATATATATTTAGGTAAGGAGTTTATAGGATAGACCACACTAGATCTTACAAGTACTACTTTCTAGAGGATTGATGATAGAACCCATAGTCTAGCATAGATCAATTAGCAAATTATCACCATTGGAAGGGAAACCATTTTTCCACTTTAATAGAATTATAAGACATGATATAGACATGTGTGTAGTATTTCAATATAAACTAAATGTATTTAAGGCTAAGGGCACTATCTAGATCATATAGCCCTGACCTCCATAGTCACCACCACCACTACTAGTGATATGATATACTTCATAGATATGAGCACCACGAAAGAGTTGTCACCAACACATATATTTATGACATGATCCACTAATTGTATAAATATTTTTAGCAGATAGATATCCTCTCCACATGGTTATATATGAGGATTATAATCCTTATACTTTAACTTTGGGACATTTACACCTCATTATATATCAGGAGAGTAAGATACATCATGCTTTACATTTTTAGGATTTTATTGTACATATTACATGAATAGTTACATGTGGTTCCAAGGTGGCCAATACATTATTATTCATTTTGAAAAGAGACACTCATATAAGGGTTACACTTGGTAGTACATGGTTATAGGTGATGGATGCTATAGTTGATTGATCAGACATATGATTAACATTAATTCATGATGGACACATGGTTCATATATTACATGATGATGTAGATCAAAATCACAGTTTTCACATAGAATATCCATGGTTTAATGTGGTTTAACTTAAGACCATATGAGAGGCATCTTACACAATTGAGCAACACACAATTTAGATGTACAGACTCTAGACTCATGCCAAGGATATGACCCCATTAAAACACACAAATTGGTATGATGATCATAATGATGATGAATTATTTGGGTTTGGATAGGATCAGTATCTAACACTAAATGACCTTCCACTAGATCCACCAGTTGATTATCCACATCTCATGGATGTGATCTTAGGTCTATAGAGACATTACGCTTTTCTTATATATTGTTTCATTTACATTTCTAGTATTTCAATATACATAGTTTATTTTAATTTACTTGTACATACATTATATATAGAAAACACAAAAATAATATAACATGACAAAATATAAAAACATTCAAATATTTAGAAAATAAAAAATTTATAGATTACATGCATTGGTATGTTTACATTACTACTACTTTCCATATATTACATATTGCTAGATATATTAGTATAGTCAGTTTTATCATACACATATGCTTCACTTGTTTGTGTTGAGTGTTTGTAGGTTACATAGAGGACTTCATTCCACTACACTAATCTAGACTAGTTATGATCTACCCATTGAGGGGCATATCATACATAGTTACTACTCCGAGGTTATATATTTACATATTATACATTCTATTTTATGCATTGATACATCTTGATATTGATCATTAATATTCATTTCTTAGTATTTTTTCCAACTATCACTAGTTATACTTAGTATATACACATCCTAGCATCTACATAGATGTGTGATACACATTTATACATGCTTTTATTTCTATTTTTCCTAGATTAGACTTGATTTTGTTTCATATGCTTCTTCCATATTTAATGGCATTTGAATATTCCATTGTTCTCTGGATCTATACCAATTATCGATTTTTATACCTTAGACATGTGCCCATGTCCCTTCTGTGTGTTTTTCTACTTCTATATGTGGACATTTGAGCATGTCTTTCTATGTGCATCAGTAAATTTGTTTATTTCTTATGTATGTGGACATTTTAATATGTCCTTGTATGTCTTCATTCTCATATTTAGTGACATATACCCATGTACCTTGTATTATGTCCCTTGGCCTAGTTTTTATGTGCCTCATGTGTTTTTAGGTACGCTTCTTTATATACTTCTTCACCATGAAACTTGTATTTTTTTTACACACACACACACCAATTTTTGATACCATGAGGGATCTCATGCATTTACCCTTCTTACTTGGGAGCTATGATGGACATCATGCCCCATCCCTCTAGGTAGTTACTCAAATTTTCTATTATACAAAATGAATACATCTACCTTGACACACTTGTGCAATGCTAGATTACAACATACATATTACATTACTTATTAATGCTTAGACAATTTTACATTATGATTTTATATTTATATATTGTATTGAAATATCATGCACATTCTCCAACTAACACATTTTATAGAGCTACTTGTTTTGAGGATGAATTCTTACACAAGTTTTGAAACTACACTCAAAAGAAGGGGAATTCATAGGATTTTGTCATAGAAATAAAGATCCCACTTTTCTATTCACAAGTAAATTATAGCATTAAGCTCAATTTCAAAAACTAGACACTAAGTAGACATAAGAAAAAATAAAGACTTAAACAACAGTTTAGATCACCTAGATTTTAAATCAGGCAGACATTAAAACCTAGATTGGGACACTAGCACCATAGGGAGAAATTGTCTAGTAGCCCTAACTTTAGGATAGTCCAAATTATTTAGACTAGTTCACTAGGTATATTACATTTTTACATAGATACAATCATGGGTTTGATAGTAATATTCATAATATTGCTTAGACATACTCATTTTAGTTTAGATTCATATCAATTGCTTTGATTTAGGGGCAACATGCATGACATGATCATTCCCACATTTAGTTCAGTTATATAGATTTAGTTATTACATAATTAGTTTAGATTTAGTATATACAGATACTATATTGGGGCATATGTGGTATGTAGTTTCTACATACTTAGATACACATAGGTTGATTATATGGAATGGAAAACTCAATGTCATTATCTATGTTGTATACAATTACTATCACATTATAGTTTGTCACCAGATTCATTCCTCACTCCATATGTAGTGGTTGGCATTCCTAAGTAGCCCAGAGCTACCTAATATACCCAAGTGGCTATATATTTGACATACATAGTTATATTTACTCATTTAGATCCTTTCATCACTTTACGTAGTCTAGTTATAGATGCATCTACTTCACATTGGTGCAAAATGATAGATTCATTAAATATTTAAGTTATTGATCCACCCACGTGAGAGGGTTAGAAACACTTACAATCTTATCCAAACTATTTATAGATCAAGATCCACTAAGCATGGGTGGGCAATGATGGAATCAAAACTAGATTGATTTATTGAGCCACCCATATGAAGATTTAACACACCATCATCTTAGTCTAGGATATTAAATGATATGATCACTATGTACACTCACACACACAGGTTGTCACTAGGTTCATGCATTATTTTGCATACCTAATGAGGTGTATTCATTACTTTCCTCTCTCTTTACTCATCTTTACTCAGTTACTTTATTTTAACATAGTCTTTTACTTTTTATTATCTCTTTAGTAAGGACTAATTTTTACATGTTTCATTGTAAGACATTGCTTTAGATAATGTTTCACATATGTAGACCTAGATTCACATACTTAGACTCAGCTACATAGAATTCACTTCTGAGGTAAGTCTGGGTACACTTATTTTTCCTTTATACTAGTTATTTAACTTTGTTGTATTTATAGAATAAGGGGGAGAATGTAATCACCTGAAAGTGGTATTTGTATGCTAAGAGTGTCACTTGAGTTAGCCTATCCCTACCTTATCCCTAGAGCTATCTTATATCCTTCACCATACTTTTTTAGTCATTGTGCATACCATAGATAGTTACAATTAGCCAAAACACAATCCTAGGATAACTTTTTTAGATTCCAACCTAGTTTGCCCAGTAGTCTACTAGGTGGACATTAACACCACATTTAGGAAAATAAAACCACATGGCACTAGTGTCCCCAACTAGGCTCTACTATATTTATCTATAACTCTCCCAAATGGACACTTTTTCAAATTTGTGCCCCTCCTAAGGTCAACTTAAGCACCTTTCTTATCCTCACAAAATATAGATCTTTATAAATATAATTCTATTTGATGTTTATTCATAACATGGAAAATAGATGAAAAAATCATATTCAAACAAAAGACAAGTTAAGAAAAATTAAGGTATTTGATCACTATTCTACCCTACTTATAATTGTACCATCTACAATAGACCTAAACCTATATTTCAAATATTTAACAGCTTGATCACATTCAATAAATCCAAGTCCACTCTCATTTTAACATTCACTTTCACTTGCATCAAACACTATGTCAGAAAACTACATCGGGATTGATCCCTCTTCTAATTATTGGTATGTAGGCAACTCTCTTCATAGTGGGTTATTTAGGATGTCCAGCCTATCCTACTAAATAACAAAAAAATATTGATTGTGCCATACTTGTAAGGAAGATTAGGGTTTGTAGAATAAATTAGGTTTTCTAAGCACAAAACAAAGTTATAGATTATGTGTGTATAGGAATACGACCTAAAAACACAGGTATAGGTACTCCCATTAAATAGGAACAATCCTACAAATGGGACACTAGTATCAGTTTAAGGACATTACAACAACATGACACTAGTATACAAGTGGGGAACTATTATCGAGTGAGAAAATAGATCCTATAATCCTATTGATGATTCTTAAAACTATCTAGAACATAGTTTTCAGAACCTATATCATCCACAACAATAAATTTCTAGATAAGTTTCTATTTAATCCTATTTATTACCATCTTTAGAAAGTCAAAATAATTCAAAAGCCTTAACACAACAAAACTTAATTATTGTATATTATTTGACTAACTTAGACATATCATCCCTTTAATATAAATGCATGTATTTATACTTTTAAAACCCTAAAAGGTTAAATTATATCCATTATTTCTTTGACATGAAATTTTATTTTTTGGTGTAGACTATGAAAACATGGATATAAATGGTAAAGTATGGGATGATTGTACAATATTGTGAAATATTCAGATCTAAAAAATCAAATAAAAGATCCAAAATACTGATAGTTCAGAAAGATCCAAAGGTTTATAGGAATTGATTAATCAATTGCATGTGCAAGTAATGGAAAAACATGATGAAACTTTCAAGAAAATATGTATAATCATTAAATTTTCTACCAAAAGCTAAATATCTCATCAATGAGTTGCCTTTTTGTAGATTATGTAGCATGTGTGTTATAACCCTCAATTATATCATCATATTAATCCTACATATTTATTGTGTCATTCCATTCATATTCTACATAATCATTATCATGATTATATATTTTTACCTTAAAATGATGGTATGCTACTTTTTTATTATTTTGTATATGTATATGAAAAACTTATTACAACATAGATTTGGGTTATCTTATTTAAATTATGTTTCTCATGAGTATGTTCATAATTATTAATAACTTTCATTTCATTTTGGAATAAAGAATAATCATATATCACTAGTTAAATATTATAAATGGAAGTAATATTTGCTTTTCTAACTTCTTGACTTGAAAATATAATCATAGATTTTGTATTGTTGGCCTTTTTTTTCTCTATAAATGAAGTAGATATAATGCTCAATTCCTTAAAAACTATATTTGTATCATTATCATTTTCAAGAACATTTTTATTTTGAAATTACTTCATGACAAACCATTTCATAAAGGTTATTATTTTATTATCATGAATTTTTTGTGAAACTTCTGTAGATTGTATTTTAATAACTTCTTCTTTTCAAAAAATCACTTTGTTTACTTGACTATTCTTTTTGTAATTTTAACCTTTAATTTTCATCTTGTTCCTTTTGTAACCTTGAATTATCTAATGTTTCTTTTTAATTATTTTTTTCCCTATTTTTTTCCATTTGAGTATTTTCTTGCTCTAAATTGTTGCTTTACATCTATAATTTGTATTTTTATTCTTTTTTCACTAGTTCTAATTTTGAAACTTATTATACTTGTACTTGTTTGTTAGGAGATGAAATAATAATGTGACTGGGTTACTTGATTTATGAATTTATTATAGGATCACAACTATCAATTATCTTTTACATTTTATCCTTTAAAGTAAAACAACTATCTATATTATGTCCATGCATTCTATGACATACATAATAGTATTTTGATCTCATGATCACTTTTTTTGATGTATTTATCTTAGAATATCACTTGACCTTTTGTTAGTCTTTTTTTAATTTTTAAATCACTATGTGTAGATTTATTTTCTTTTTTAGGCTTCCAATATTGATATGAGGTCTTGTTAGGCACATCATTTCTAAGTTAAGATTAAAATACATGATTAACACTATCATAATATTTATTATTTATATATACAATATTATGTTCCAATGATGTGATCCTTGAAATAAATTTTATTTTTCAATCTTTTATTGAATTTATTATAGTGATGATTTGATTCTTAAGGTTTTAAAATCACAAACCGTAGGTAATTTTTTTAATTCTTAATTAGGTAAGTACCAAACCATAGTTAGCATAGACTAAATACCTTTACCACAATAAAAAAATACTTCTCTAGGGTGACATAATAGAGGATTATAATATTTTGACCATGTGGTAGGGAATAAATACTTGAAATAAGAAATGATGACATGATTGAATAAAATCCATGTCTCACACATACATGACCATTAAATTTGAAGGTATCTAGTCTATATTTATACTATGGTATTGTAATACAATAGATATAACATATAAAGAGTTTATATATAATATTGAAAAATATTAAGAGGTTATAAGTAAAATTAACCTTTATAATAGAATAAGGTATTATAGTGTAAATAAATATCAAAACATTTTATTTGATGGATATTAGATAAATAAAAATAAAAATAAGTTAGAGTACTTTACTATGTACTATGTAAAAAATCCTATGACTAAGCACACCTACTTATTTTATTTTATGGATGTATTAGGTAACTATTACTAAAAAATATTGACCCTTATATCACATTCATTATAATTTAGGTTAAATTAATAAAAATTAATCATATGTACCCAACCACTTCATATTTTATGTCAAAATTTGATGTATCTGCATATGCTTTAGTTAACTAATGTCTAGGGGAAGGTATCCATTAAAATTATGGAAATTAGAACTAATATAAATTGAAGAGAGGTATTAAGATAGGATATATTTTCACTATGAGGTCAAATTAATGTGTGAATCATTACCTAAAGTAAATACATCATTATTTCACTCTCAAGAAGAGGAATTTTGGGTCATTTTTACATCTCTTGTCTCTCTAGATAATGCAAAAATATGATCATATGGAAAGTATAAACATTAAAATTAATAAACCCATATAGTGGATGGTATAATATTTAAGTATTTCAATACCTTGATATGCCTTTAACTCAAACTATCAATTACTAGTTCAAGACTACACTCGACTCATTTATATAGTTTGATCTATACTAGGTTGGATGAGATTTGATGTAAAGTACAAATCCCTATAATGTTAATGCTTATCAAGAAAAGTTAAAATCCTCATATAAAAATTATTTATTGATCAAAGGTTAGTAGAATAATTTAATTTGTTCCTTTAGGGTACAATCACCTAAGGGATGACATGTGGAAAGAAGGGTGATACTTAAAATATGTGACCACTTGAAATATCTAGTCTAAATGGTTGAGAAAGGTTAAATAAAATATAGGTCTCTAAGGAAGTAAGTATAAAATTAAGATTAATTTAATTATAGAATAATTATATAATAATAAGAGGATAATTAAAGATAGTTAGTATAAAATGGTGATTGATGAGATAAACAAACAAATGAAGAATGAGAAATTTTAGTTGATAATAAGAAATAGATATAGAATTAAAAAAGGCTATTAATAAGAATAATATACTAGATAAAGCCAATTTGGCCTCTACAAACATATGTCCTAATATTGAAAAAATAGATACTTTCTTTCTACTAGGAATAAATTAGTTAGTATTAACACCTTAAGAAGGCATATACAAAAGAAGTGAGATAAGTAGAATAAAAGGATTAATAGATCATAAACCATATAGAGTCATGAATGGAATGTGGTAAGGGTTATAAAATTTATCCAAATTTATAGGAACACCCAAACTATTCAAAACCTTGGGTGAGAAAGACCAACCAGTAGAGAATAATTCAACATGCATCATATGAGGCATATAAAATAGTATAAAAAGAGATGAGGATAATATTATTAATATAGGATGTGTTAATTATATAGAGTAACCAAGGGAATAAATTTTATCAATTTAAGGAATTTAAGCATGAAGTAATCAATAATAAAGTTATACAAACAATGTAGAAGATAAAATACATGTGGAAAGGAATGTTAAAATTAGTTAAGAGAAATATAATTTAGAAATAAGTGTTAATAGTCATACTAGAGATAAAAACATAGAGATACGAAGGAATATAATTTAATATAATTGATATTAGTTAAAAAAAAAAATAAGAAGAAACTTAGTTCAATATATAAAATAATGAAGAAGAAAATTGAAGTGGCATAACAACACCCTCCACCACCGCCCCCTACCAACACGCCCGCCCTCCCCCACACGCCCCCCACACCCCCAACAAATCCCCCCCCACCCCCCCCCCCCCCCCCCCCCCCCCCCCCCCCCCCCCCCCCCCCCCGCCCTCCTTCCCCCACCCACCCCCACTCCCCACCAAACCCCAACTATAAGAGGCCTTGAGAGAAAAGGAAACCTTTGGAGCAATCACTATCCCTCATGTCACTCTATAATATATGTGAACATCCATTTCTTAGATGAAGAGAATAATGTATATTAGAGAAGAAGTAGAAGATAAATATAAAAAATTTAGTGGAGAGATTGAGAATAGAATATAATTATAAGAACTTAGGTAAAAGTGATAGGAAAAATTTACTTTCAAGATTAGTGAAAAATAGATAAGGGAAAATATATATTTTTCAAATAGTAGAAAGATAAAAAAATAATAAAATTTAATAGTATAATAGAGGAAAGTAATTCAAATAATATGATAAATAGAAGTAACATAAATACTAGTGATATTCACACACCAACTGAGAAACCTAACATGACCTAAAATAGAATGAAGTTGCTACTATTTGGAAAAGATACAAAATATGTGAAAGAACAATTATTCAGTTTATACTCATATTAGAAGAGTCAAAATATAATTTATTATAAGAATGTATTTATTGACATCATTGGAACATTGAGGTATGATTCCCTTAAATGGTATATGGAAACTTATTTCAACCATGCATCTACATGGGCTCATGTACATAAAGCATTCAAAGAATATTTTCACTACCTATACATTCTGATGGAGATTTATAATAAGATGAGGGAATCGATATATAATGATAAAGAGATAGTTAAAGACTATGATTATATGTTTAAATTGATTGTGCATAAACTATAGGAACTATTAAATGAAAAACAAAGTATTGCATTGTTAATTTCTAGTTTGACCCATGCCTTAGAGTAAATATGGATGGAAAAAAATTAATAAATATTTAGAAACACTAGAGATGACATCATGGATATAAGATTAGTCATAGAGACATGACATAGATACATCATTGAAATATAATGTAGAAATATTATATTTAGAGTTAGAAATATAGATGAAGGGTGATGAGTTGGATCACTAAAGATTAATAATACCCCACCATAGGTAATAATATGGTAAACCACTTCTTCTATACAATTCTACTCTAGGAAAAAAATGTCCCCATAGTGATATGTAAAAAGGATAAATAACAATAATATAAACACAAATACATATGGGAATGTCTCATCTCTTGAAATAGGTGATATACAAAGAAAGGTTGTACTATGGAATATATAAGGTAAATGATCACCATCCTCAACACTTATACCCAATGATGGAATTGGCCCCACCTATAAACCAATTAATGTATTGAATTAACTGTATATATTTTTACCATTATAATCATAGATGCCATACCATAGATTCACTAGAATATGTGAAAGACACTAGTCTAATAAGAGAAATATTATTTTAAAAAATTCCACAACCACAGTTATCAATGGGCAACCCTATTATGACATACCCTGATCAATAATATCACACACTTAAAATTGAAGATTGTCAATCCTATAAGAACTAATCCCAATACTATTACTATCACTTGGATTTTCACCCTTTGAGGATATGTCTGAGCTCTCCTTATCCAAGTGGTACAATTTAAACACCTATAGGCTTGTGGGTAACCTATGAATGAGGCAAATCTCCAGATAGGGCTTGCTCCCTTGATCTACCACTTTGTATCACAACTACACCTAAAATTTGAGGGGGAAAGGTAGAGATAAAAATAAAATAAAAATATTATAAGCGAGGTGATATACAAAATAAGCTAATGACTTCCAACCAAATACATGTTACACATGAAACGAAGAGACTAACCAAACATACACTTCTCTCATCTACATCTTCTCACATAAATGTTACATTATGAGGTTATGGATGAATGTTTAGGATATGAGGAATATATAAGAGGCCTTAAATGGAACTAGTGAATATACTAACTCACTTAACCTTGACACTTCCTAGAATAATTCACATTCCTTATAAGAAGAAGCCTTTTAACTATAAATAGGATGAAATAATGAAACAACATGCTAAGGAAATCATAGTTATCACTAAGCAAGATCAATCATCTAAGAAAAAAACAATATGAATAGTCATTAAGAGATAAAAATAATTAGTCTTATTGATTAAATGGTATGAAAATGAGCAAGTATTCACCATGTTCAAGTGGAGCATAAGTTATAATGGCCAAAATGGCTAGTTGTTATAGAACTTGAGAAAGAGAGAGAGAAAGGATAAGAGAGAAGTCTAATGGGCACTAAGAAACCTTTAAATATTATTAAACTAGTTAATTTTTCATAATAATAGGATATGGGATGAACCATGCAAGTTCAAGAAGCATAAATTTCCATCCAAGTCATAAAACTCATGAAAAATGGCTTGTAACTGCTCATTCTGGCTCAAAAAACTACTAACATGATTTGGACCTATTTTAACGTCCCAAAATTTATTATGGATATTCATTATGATTTTAATAATTGGTAATTATTTAATACATTCCTCTTCATGTGTTTGTTGTAGGCTTGGTCATTTAAAATCATCCCAAAAAGAGCTATCACCATTTGTAATCCAAATAACTCCTCTTTCATGCACCCTATACACTTGGCATCAAATTTGTATTTATTTTTAAATTAAAATAAGTGTTATGGAGTGTATTAAACTTTTAAATACTTTAAATTTCCTTATAATACTTATTCACACTTAAAAAACACATCCACTTCAAGTTTCCACACTTCTCACTAGCTTGGTCACTATGTCAGTTTTAACTGGCTAAGATGAAACTATTTATTTGAACACTTATAGATATTATAAATTAATTATATTTAAATATTTAGTTATTAAAATTCCTAATATTCCCCCAAAATTTATTTCATCTCTTGAAACCTCTTGTACCCTACAAAACACATAAAAAAGTTAAAAATACCTTATCTTGTACCCTATCTACACAATTTTGTATAGTCCAAAATGGTGGGAAGGATATTGATAGAGTCATATAAAATTTAAAATCATAATAATAGTATAAATATTCCATTATATCATTTATATAATTCCATTTCCTCCATCGGGTCATAACCAGGGTTTGCAAGGGTTTTTTAGTAGTTTTGACCTTTAGTGATGTTTCATAAAGGTATAACATCCAATTATAAAAAAAATTACACAAAATTGATTTTGAGTAACATATAAAAATACTAAAATATTACTTTATGTCCATACAAATCCTTAAAGGATATGTGAACCTCCAATGTTACTCCACTGAGTTTGATTCTCCACTTTGCATAGGTCTAATGTAGTTTTGAGCTCAAAATGAATTTAATAATGCTTCCTATGTATATTTAAGGATTTATCACACCTATAATTACCATATAATAATTATACAATAGGCTAGGAATCATATCTCATGATAGAAGTGTAAATGACCTCTTTTTTAGGCACTTGGCTTAAACCTTACCTAATAGGTCTGAGTTGCCTCAAAGCACAAAATGACTTTTGATATCTTTCCTTACTTATCCATAGCCTATATAGCTATATTTTTTCCTCATAAACATGTATTAATCCATTGGAATTCTCATCTCATGTTAAGACTGAAAGTGATTTTCCATTTGGCTTTACGCCAAAACTATGCTTGACATACCTACTTGTGTACTTTGGTGTTTTAGACTATCTTGTTGGGTCTTGTCATCCATACTTAGTTTATCATGATATTATATATGCTATAATAATTTTAAAATCTTATTTAAATTTATAAACATGTCTTAGTTCATCCATTCCACCATTGTTTCCAAGATTGTAAGTTTCAAGCACAAAAGGAGTGCCCTCTATCTGACGCAAAATAAAGGGCAGTACCCTATTTACCCTAAAAAAATTTAATATTTAAGGGGAATATTCAGTCTATAAAAATTTTATTTACCAAAATTCATTTCTTTATGTGATGATTTGACCATCCAAACTCTTAAAGACCTAAGACACACTATTGTAGGTAGACTATGTAGGGTTTGTTGGAATGGACTATATGCTGCTTGCTTAGATTTACTTCTCTATTCCATATTAACCATGATATTATCATGATACATCCTTAATTTTATTTTTATCCCTTATTGATCATATAAACCTTTTGACTCTTTCCAAACCCTACTTTGTTCATACCTTACCATGAGTATCCTAGATTGAGGTCAACTTGTTGACTGTATGTTTCTCTTTCCTATGGGTGTATACTACTCATATGGATTTAATTAAATTATTTCAAGGTATTATTAAGTATTTAATACCAATTCATAGTTAATTTATTTATTTATGCTATGCATTTCCCATGCTAAAGACCTGGGATAAACATCAACTAGATCATTATCAACTACAATTGACTATGTATGGTAGGGTAGGGGCCTTATGGATAAACATATACCTTGAAACCTATAAAAAATGATACATTATTCACTTTATACTATTTTAATTAATTTTAAATCATATTTCATGGATATTGTAGGTGTATCCATGTCTAAGTCTCTCTCAACCATGTTTTGTTCAGTTAGGTCTAACTATGCTTTATATTAGAGGCAACACTTGTAGGTATAGGTTAGAATTAGAAATTTTAAACCTTAAATTTATATATATTACACCTAATAAGACCATTATTTAAGTTATTTTGCCTATTAATTCCATGTTTATCTAAGTCCATGTCAAGAAACTTAACCTTTTGCTCTTTGATCCTCACAATCAACTATAATTAACTTTGTGGGGTTTGTAGGTGTTTTTCATTTTCAAAAATTGCATCAAAAGTTATATGGGAACCATATGAGTAATTAAAGTTAAATTTTGTCAACCAATAATTGGTATATTCATGATAAAACCTTCTCAAAAATGTGTTTTTAGGTCTTATCACCTTTCTTGACTTACAAGACTATGTTTTCCTCTTTTGGGCTTGGTTGTAGGTGTATGTAGTAGGTTTAGGATGTAATTTGACTTCTCCTTTATCTTATTATCTATTTTATATCTTAAAACCATTTTATACTAACTTTATCCTTGAAAAAAGTTATTAAGTGCATCAACAAGACTTTCAACCTCACCTTGAAAATTCAATGCATCTCCTTCTTCATCTACAACTATGTATATTCACTGTAGATGATATTTTTAGTCTCATGTAGGAGTATAATGTCGTTTTTGTACTTTATGGATCATGAAATAATTGTGGTCGATGGTTACCTAAACCAATTTAAGACCTCAAAACCTTCTTTGTGCTTTCAATGTTTGACAAGTCTTTTATTGGCTGTAGATAACATTAAGTGATTTTAGTGTCTTGAAGAGCAACTTGAGGGCTTAAGAAAACCATCTTCCTCAACTCAAAAACCTCTCTTATTTTGAAAAATTACAGTTATATGTGGTATATTTAAAATAAATGTACATGTAGGTTATATATATCAATACAACACTATATAAAAAACCCAAAAAAGGGCCTAGACCTCTATTTTCATAGTTTTGATAAATTTGTCCCAAAATGCTATAAGCTTGCTCCAAGTCTATTTTTGTGTATCTAGTTTCCTTCACCTTCCTCAAAGTTATTAAAAATTATGAAAAACATGTTTATACCCTCAAAACATCATAGTATGTTGAAACACACCTTTAATGTTTCTCTAAGAAGTGGCAGACCATACAACTACTGTAGATGACCATTTTGTGCATTTACTTGCTCTCTTAGATCATAAAGTTGTTATTTAAGTTTTATTTTTCACTTAAGATGAATAAAATACATCTATGGGAAATAATACATCACTTCACTTCATTTTGGAAACATAACACAAAAGAAATCTCCAATAATTATAAGAAATGACTACAACTCCACTCTTTCACTCCTTAAAAAATGAGTTGGTTGGATCATAAAATCAAATATAAATGTGAAAAAAAATCATGTATATCATGAAATAATGTATTAAACATCATATAAAACTAATATTATCAATTGGATTATACATAGATGCCTAAACCAAAAGAAAACCTACAGGGTAAATAGATTAACAAGCAAAAAAACATAGTCAGTTTCATGAGGATGGTTCATAAAGAAAAAGCCACCATTATTTTAAATATTTTTATTTAAATTAACCTCTTTAATTATAATTTCAACTTCCAAATGAGTTTGACCTATAAATTATTTTACTAACAGTACCAAGTACAAACTTAAAGACTAATTTTATGTGTCTAAAAAGGTGAAACAGAAGCAAAATGGTTTTGGGACTTTTATATCACTTTAAAATCATGTAAATAAATTATATGTATCTAAGGAATCTAAATGTTCATTCAATGACCTTCTCCCATGTGGCACACTTCTCCATGAGTTGTACAAGTGCCAAACTCTTCTCTTTTCCCAAGAAAGCTACTTTTTATTATAAAACACCTACCAATTTTAGTTATAAATCATTAACTAAGACATAATAGGACACATGTAACATTAAATTACCTTTTTAAACCTTAAAATTTCCCTAGGAGGCTGTAAAACTCATTTAATGTCCATTTATGACCCCCAAAATGTCTCAAAATGATATAAAGACTAGAAAGACTAATGACCAAAGATAATATGAAATTAAATAACATTAAATGACATATTATATACCTTATGACATGATATTATACCCAAAAAAACACAAAAAAAACTCAAGTTTTTACCTATAGGTTCCCCAATTTCACCTGTAGGGTTAAATTTGGTTAACAAATTGATGACTCATAGCAGTAATATGCCTGCTATACTAACTAGACTAGTAGCCTTATCAAACCATTAGGCTTAGTGAGTCATATAAAGTATAAAAAAAAATGAGGAGACCTTTTACCATAGGATTTTATCAAGACAAGACCACTTTATTACCTCAAACACATAAAATAAAGGACACACACCAAATAAAGAAAACACACTAACAAGACACACACACACATGTGCTCAAAGCACTTAGGAAAAATAGGAATCAAAAAAAATATACAACTAACAATTAAGCATACCTCCCTTTCCAGGGTCAAAAGGAAAAATTCTTACATGTCCTTATTCATGAGATGAATCATGGTACCAAGCATGTTATTCTTTTGATTGAACACTTGATAGATCAGACTTATTCTTTGGGACTTCAATTTCTATTCTCTCAAGTAGATCATATTCAAATCGGTCACCAATGTAAAAATATTCATCTTGGCCTTGTATACATACATCATATTACTACTCACTCATCTCATGATCAACTTGTGTCTTTGTAATCGTGATCTCAAGAGGAGTATTTTCTTGTTCCTTTGAAGGTTGAGGGAATTAGAAGCTTTTCTTGACCTCCAAAGGCTAAGGTGAACCTTTATATTGATCTTCTATGACATTTTTAATAATGTCATCTTGCTTACCATCACTTGTAATCAACTCTAAATAAGTTGTAGACCCCTTGTGAGACTCAAACTCATTGAAAATATTTTTAAACTATTAACACAAGTCCTTATATTATTTTTTAATAGCATCATGAAAGGGGACAATAAATGAAGATCTTTCATCCTCTTCTTTATAATCTAAAAGTACTTCATCTAATATTACTTCTTCAACACAAGGAAGGGATTCTTTATCATAAACTAAACAAGAAAACTCAACATAAGGACTCACCTCTTCTTCCACACTTAAGACTTCTTGAGGGCTATCAAATTGTGTCTCTACTATCATAATCTGATATTTGTTCTCAAGTGTTTCAATATCTTCAATATCCTTCTCCTTCTTAGTGATGCCAAGGCTAGGCATCTTGAAATTTGGTGACTTAGCCCAATGAGGCTACCAAGGAGGTGTATTTTCTTCAAGTAAGGGTTCTAAATTTTCCTTAACCAAATGATCCTCTTTAGGTTACCATACCACATGTACATTAAGGAAAAGGGTGATTGGGTGAGGACAAGATGAACTAGTTGGTGGAGGTGGAACATAGGACTCAAAAACAAATTTAAAATGACTTATAGGGGATTATTTCAAAATCTCTTGAGGAAGGGGAGGTAGACCTTGGGCTAAATTAGCTTGGTTTTATTCCTTCCATTTGAAAATGACTTCATTTACATTTGATTTATCTTGAAAAATATCATGAGAGAGTTTAGATGTGGTGTGTTTAGGCATAGGATCTTCTTTTGGGTCTAAAAATTGTATCACACCTTGACTTAACAATCTCATATTTAAATCTAACTCTTTAATTAACTTGGCTAGGTTATCTTAGAAAAAATTTTATTCATGTTTATAGGAATCTTCATGAGGATGAGGAGAGGCTTGACATGGGACACAAAAGGTCTCTTGAGGAAGGGTGGGAGGGGCTTGTAAAGGATCAACTTCATTCTCAACTTCACACTCATTATCAATTTTTCTAACCTCTTTCTTTCCCCATGATTTCACTATCTTAATCTAGCTTAGGATTTTAGTATTAGAAGGTGGTGATGGAAATTGAGGAGTGGATGAAGTTTTCAAGGAAGTTTTAATATCCTTAGGCTTGGATTCTCCACCTTATTTCCAACTTGGAATCTCATATCTAGAGGTCTTTTTTTGAGGTGGGGATGTAATTGGAGAGGGAAATGAGGGCTTGAATTACATTTATTTTCTACTAACATGGACTGATTCATTTTCTTATTGGCTAAATTAATCTACCCTATCAAGATTAGCTTCAAAAATAAGGTTTTTCTTTTCAACTCTTTCTTTCAATTGATTGGGAAAAGGATGAATTTGATAAGCTTGATTAGGCTCATGAGTAGGGGTCAAATAGAATTTATAGAAATCTCATGGAAGTGGATATGAAGGATGATAGGTTTTGTGAGGCTACTTCTCATGAATTTTTAGCCTATCATCTAAGGAATAAATTAATCCACTCACATATAGCATCTCACTTATGAGCCTTTGCCAATTTTCTCTCTTAATAGGTACCTACTCTCTTTTAACCAAATCTAATGAATCTCTCACCTTATTAATGAAATGGATAATAACTTCTAGACCTTATCCCCTTTGTGTATCAAGATCTAACATGTATTTCTCATATCCCAAAAGTGTTTTCTCGAAGGTGGAAATGGATTGACTTGAGAAGTGACTAGGTTGACTAGGAGTAATATATGGAGAAGGCTAATTGTAAAGATGATACACTTCATGAATGGGATGATACACTTCATGAATAAGATGGTAATGTTTATATTGGAAATGGACTAAGTCATATTAGAATTGGTAAGGGTTAAAACTAGGCTGATAGGGAATGCCATAGGCTGGATAAACCTCACCAACTTATGTAAAACAAAAATCAACACCAAGGTTAGCTATGAAACTTCATTAAGAAGAAAGAACATAAATAATTATCATTAACAATATTAAAAATAAATACCTAGGTTTCTTTACTAACTAATGTAACTTTGTAGTCACCATTGATGTTTTGATAGATGCCTCCAAAGGCTGATTGTTGAAAGACAACACCAAAAGTATTTCAACCTCTTGGACCAAGATTCCCATTAGGCATGCCAAAAATTATTTTCACTTGGATTTTTACCCCTTGAGGAGATTTATAAACTCTCCTCATATAAGTGGCACAATTAAAACACCTCTAAGTTTATGTGTAGCTTATGAATGAGGTAAATCTCTAGATAGGGCTAGCTCCCTTGATGTACCACTTTGGATCACAACTAAACCTAGACTTTTGGGGGGAAAGGGAGAGAGGAAACTAAAATAAAAATATTCTAAATGAAATGATACACCAATAAAGTTGATGAATTATAACCAGCTGCATTGTTACACATGAAACCAAGAGACTAACCAAACATACACTTCTCCAATCTACATATTCTCACATCAATGTTACATTATGAGGTTATGGATGAATTTTTAGTCTAGGAGAACTAGATAAGATGAATTTAATGTCACTAATGAATATACTAACTCACTTAACCTTTACACTTCCTTAAACACTTCACATGACCTACAAGAAGAAGCTTTCCAATTGTAAATATTATGAAGGAATGAGACAAAAAGCTAAGGAAATCATAGCTATCACTAAGTAATATCAATCATCCAATAAAAAAACACTATGAAAAATAATAAAGAGTTAAAAATTTATAGTCTTATTTATCAAATGGTATGCAAATGAACAGGGCTTTGTCATACTTAGGTGGAACATAAGTTACAATGGCTAAAATGGCTAGTTCTTGTAGAACTTGAGAAAGAGAGTAGAAGAGAGAAGTCCATGAGGCAAAAATATAATTGTAATGATTATAAAAGTTCTTATAGAACTTGAGAAAGAAAGAAAAAGAGAGAAGTCCATGAGGTAAAAATATAATTATAATGATTATAAAATGAGTTAATTTTGCATTATAATAAGATATGGGATGAACTATTCAAGGTTAGGAATCACAATTGTCCATCCTAGTCATAAAACTCATGAAAAGTGGCATAAAACTACTCATTCTAGCTCAAAAAACTACCTTCATGATTTGGACCTATTTTATCATCCTAAAATATATAATTTATATGTATTTTTATTGTAATTAATGGTAATTATTTGAAACATGCCTTTCCATGTGTTGTTTATAGGCTTGGTCATCTAAAATCATCCTAGAATAAGTTATCACCATTTGTAGTCCAAAACACTCCTCTTTCATGCACCCTGCACACTTGGCATCATATTTGGATTTATTTTACATTTAAAATACATGGGATGGAGTATATGACACTTTTAAATACTCTCAATTTCCTTATACTACTTAGGCACACCTTAAAATTCCATCCACTTGAATTTTTCACACTTCTCACTAGCTTGGTCACTATGCTAGTTTTGACTAGCTGAGATGAAGCTATTTTTTTAAACTCTTATAATTTTTTTAAAATAATTATATGGACATATTTGGTTAATAAAATTCCTAATATTCCCTCCAAACTTTATTTAATCTATTTAAACCTCATATATCCTACAAAACACACAAAATAGTCAAATGCACCCTATTTTTTACCCTATCCATATAATTTCATACAATCCAAAATTTTGGAGAGGATAATAAGAGAGTCATATAAAAGTTCCAATAATCATCCTTGTCAAACTAGTCCATTATATTAGCTATCCAACTTCATTTCCTCCATCAGGTTAATAACCAGGGTTTGCAAGGGTTTGTAAGTAGTTTTGACCTTTAGTGATGTTTCATAAAGGTTTGACATCAAATTATAAAAATAATTCCATAAAATTTATTTTTGGGACCATATATAACTCCTCCAAACTTCCTTTACCTCCATGCACAACCTTCAAGGAGATGTGAACCTCCAAAGTTGCTACATTAAGTTTGATTCTCCACTTTGCATAGGTTTAATGTAGTTTTGAGATCAAAATTAAGTTACTCACGATTATTATACATATTTAAATATTTATAACACCTATAATGACCCTATAATAATTATACAATAGTATAATAATCATATCTCATGATAGAAGTGTAAATGACCTCTCATTTGGGCATTAGGCCTAAACCTTACCTAATAGGTCTGAGTTACTTCAAAGAACAAAATGACTTTTGATAGATTTAATTTATTATTAATAGAATACATACCTCTATTATTTCCTCATAAACATGTCTCAATACATGGTAATGCTAATCTCATGCTAGGAGTGAAAGTGGTCCTCCATTTGGCTTTAGGCCCAAACTATGCTTGATAAGCATGCTTGTGTAATTTGGCATTTTAGACTATCAATTTGGGCCTTATCCTCCCCTATTGGTTTCCAATTATATTATTTATTATATACATCTTTCCAAATATTTTTAAAATGTCTAAAATTCTCTTGGTTCATCAATTCCACCATTCTTTCCAAGAATGCAGGTTTCATGTACAAAGGGAGCACCCTCTATCTAAGATAAAATAGAGGGCACTCCCTTACTTCCCAAAATAAATGTGAATACTTTATGGGACTAAATAGGCCATAAAAATTTTATGTACCAAAATTTATCCCTTGGTGTGATGATTTAGCCACCCAAACTCTTAAATACCCAAGATAAACTATTGTAGGCAGACTATCTAGGGTTTGTTGGTATGGACTATATACTACATGATTAAAGTTACTTATATATTCCATATTGAACATGATATTTTCATGAGACATACTTAATTGTATTGGGATACCTTATTAATCATATAAACCTTTATACTCTTTCCAAACCCTACTTTGTTCATACCTTATATTGATTATCCTAGACTAAGTTTAACTTATTGATTATATGTTTCTCTTTCATATGTGTGTATAATAATAATATGGAGTTACTTAAATCAATTAAATTTATTATTAAATCTTTAATCCAACTTCATATTTCTTTTATTTATCTATGCTTTACATTTCCCATGTTAAACACTTGGGATAAACATCAACTAGATCATTATAAGCTATAATTAACTGTAGCTGACTATGTATGGTAGGGCAAGGGACTTATGGATAAAAATTTACCTTAAAAAATTATCCATGATTCACTTGATATCCTATAAATTAATTTTAAATCTTATTTCATGGGTAGTACAGGCGTCTCCATGTCTAAGTCTCTCTCAACCATGTTGTGCTCTATTAGGTCTGACTGTGCTTTGTATTATAAGGAGAACTTGTAGGTATAGGTTAGGATTAGACCTTGGAAAACATGAATTGATATATATTACACCTTAAAATACCATTGGGTATGTTATTTGACTTTTTAATTCCATGTTGAGGTAAGTTAATGTTAAGAAACTTAACCTTTTTGCTCTCTACCCCTCACAGTCAACTATAGTTAACTATGAGGGGCCTGTAGGTGCCTTTCATCTTTGAAACCTGCATCAAAAGTTCTATGGGAACAATTTTAGGTATTTTAAGTTATCTTATATCAACCAATATTTTTTATATCCATGATAAAACCTTCTCCAAAATATGGTTTTAGGTCTTCTCACCTTTCTTGACTTACAAGACTAAGTTTTCCTCTTTTAGGCTTGGTTGTAGGTGTATGTAGTAGGTTTAGGATGTGATTTGACTTATAATTTATATTATTATCTCTTTGAGATATTAAAAACATTTGAGACTCAATTTATCCTTGAATAAGATTAATAAGTACATCAACAATAATTTCAACCTCACCTTGAATATTCAATGCAACTCCTTCATCTATAGTTATGTGTTTTGGTTATAGGTGTTATTTTTGGTCTCGCGTAGGATTAAAATGTCTTGTTTGTCTTTGATGGATCATGAATTAATTTTATAGTGGATGGTTTTCCTAAACCAATTGAAGACTTAAAAAATACCTCAAATCCTTCTGTGTGCTTTCAATGTTTGATAAGTCTTCTATTGGTTGTAGATAGCATTGAGTGATTTCAGTGTCCTGAAGAACAAATTGAGGGCTTAAGAAAACCATCTTACTCAACTCAAAAACCTCTCTTATTTTTGAAAATGAGATTCCTATGTGGGATATTTATAAAAAATTGTACTTGGAGGCTATATATATTAATGTAACACTATATAAGAACACTCAAAAAAGGACCTGGACCTCTTTTTTGATAGTTTTGACAGCTTTGTCCCAAAACATTATAAGCTTGCTCCAAGTCTATTTTTGTGTATCTAGTTGCCTAAACCTTCCTCAAAATTATTAATAATTATTAAAAATCATGTTTAGACCCTCCAAACATCAAGGATGCTCAAACATGCCTTTCATGTTTCTCCAAGAAGTGGCAAACTATACAACTATTGTAGATGACCATTTTGTGCATTTACTTACTCTCTTAGATCTTAAAGTTGTTCTTGAAGTTAGATTTGGAATTTAATATGAATAAAATAAATTTATGGGAAATAATACATCACTTAAATTCATTTTGGAAACATAACACAAAATAAAACTCTAATAATTGGAAGAAATGACTGTAACTCCACTCTTTCACTCCTTGCAAACTGAGTTGGTTGGCTCATAAAATCAACTCAAAATGTGAAAAAAATAACTAATAACATTATATTATGGATTAAAAATAATATATAACCAATATTATTATTTTTATTATATAAAGATACCCAAACTAAAACAAAACCTCTAGGGTACATAGATTAGCAAGCCAAAAAATATAGTCAACTTCATGAGGATGGTTCATAAGGTACAGGACAACATTATTATAAATATTATTATGTAAATAAATATATATATATATATATATATATATAAATTTAATTTCACCTCCCAAATAATTTTGACATGGATATTCTCTTGATTACCATACCAAGTACAAACTTGAAGACTAGTTTTGTGTGTCTAGAAAGGTGAACACGGAGAAGAATGGTTTTAGGACTTTTATAGAAATTCCAAAGAATTTAAATAATGAATATATATTTTATTAATCTTAATATTCATTCCATCACCTTCTTCTATGTGGCACACTTCCCCATGGGTTGTATAAGTGCTAAACTCTTCTCTTTTTCCAAGAAAACTACTCTTTATTCTAAAGCACCTACCACTTTTAGTTATAAATAATTACCTAAGACATAATAGGACAAATTTAATGTGAAATAAACTTTTTAAACCTTAAAATTTACCTAAGAGGATTTACAACTCATTTAATGCCCATTTATGACCCCCAAAATGACTCAAAATGATATGAAGACTAGAAAGACTAATAACCAAATCTAATATGACATTAAATAACATTAAATGACCTATTATATAGCTTATGACATGATATTATACACCAAAAAACACCTAAAACTCAATTTTTTACCTATAGGTGCCCCAATTTAACTTGTAGGGTGAAATTTGGTCAACAACTATAATAGCAACCAAGGTGGGTATGGGAGAGGTGGGCAGTGGAATATATGAAAAGATTCAATGGAGGATGAGGAATTAAAAAGGGGGGAGAGGATACAACCAAAATATTAACCAAGGTTATAATTATGATATACCCCTTGAAACTTGTTTTTTTATTAAGGTTAAAGGTGGGGATTTTTTGGACTAGGGACACCAAACACTAGAAAGAGTATATCCAAAAAAGAGAAAAAAATGACTATCTAAGTCCCTAAGAGGAAAAAATAAACTAGACATATAATTAGATATAACATTGCCTAAATAACCCTCAAGAAGCAAAGTAGATGTCATAAATAAAAATCAACTAGAAAAGAACAAAAAATCTTCTACATATCCAAGTTGCATGTAAGATCTTTCCATTAACTTTTCATGCATTTTAGCTTTGAGTCTATCTAAAGAAACAAATTTTACTTATCAATATATATAAGGCATTAATTACATTGAATTTTATTTCCCTTTCCCTTATAATAGGTCCTCATCTCAAATAATTTCCCATGTGATCTCTTAGATTCTACACATTCTAAACTCCTTCGTGCATAGCCACTTTACTATAATTAACCAAAAAACTGATATTGTTTTTAAGTTTGTCATTTTCACATTCTAGGGTACTAACCCTATCTCTAATCCCTTGAATTTACATGTTATAGTTATTAAAGTATTTTTTTATTAATCTATCTTTATCATGTTGAATCATTTTAATTTTTCCTTTGAGTTTAAACAATTCCCTCATAAACCACCTCATTATCAACTTTTTCAAGTCTATTTCTTCTTGAATTTTATCAGTTTGCTTTTATTTTAATATAGTTATCCATGGAATGAAATTTTAATTTAGATCATGAGATTGGGTATTCCATCTCTTTATCCTTATATCCATCTCTCATTTTCCTTTTGTACATGTGCATAAAAATGGGATACTACATTGAAGAATTACATATAGAATGTGGATTATATCATGAAAAATGAACGCATTACTCATTATTATGCTGTAATGAATCAAAATTATATAATAATGGTGGAATAAATATTGATTAGTTAGTATAATCTCCCCTAATAAAAATGGGGAAATTAAGGAAGCTACCAAAAAGACATAATACAAAATGACATTATAACAAAGTTCACTAAGAAATAATAGATGATAATATTATAGTTACAAAATAAAATTAATTAAAGCATACATTTATGTCTTAAAAAATAATAGAATGTCAAGAAATATTCAAAGAATAGGAGAGACCATGAAATAAGGCTCTCGATATTATTAAGGATAATTAAAAACTAAGGGTGGTGGGAACCACTCACAATGAAATAGAAACTAGGAAAGAAAAGGAATTAACTACTAATTCTAAATAAGAATTAGAGACAACTAATGGAAGGGAAAAACCTAACATCCATGAACATAAACATAGAGTGGAGAAAAATACAAAAATAATAAGAGAAAAAAAGATAAACTCAAAATGAGTTATTCCAATGAAGAGGAGATTGGGGATTTAAAAATAATTCTAAAACTAATTGATAAATAGGATCTGGTGACTAAATTATCACAATTATGTAAATAATGAAATAAATAATAAAGAGAGAACAAAGAATACTAAATTTATAAAAACCAAAGGAAAAATAAAAATAATATATTTAGAATGAGTAGGAAGTGGAATAAAATTTCCATTCTACTCAATATCAAGACAAATGGACATGAGGTTAGAAATACATTATTGTAGCTTGGCACAAACACAAGAATATTTCTTCACAACACATGGGATACACTTATTAAACCAACTTTTCATGCCGTAGTGTATGATATTGCAATTCTTTATTGCACACCACACTCACTAATTGGAACCTTAAGAGATATATAATTAAATTTAATGGGAATAAAAAGGAAAATAGACTCTGAAGTGATTGATATGTATGATACAAGATACCCAAATTTGTTAAATTTAAAATGTTTCATTGACTATAATGGTTCCTTAAATTTTAACAAAGAAAAAATTAAATTATATGTATGATAAAGGGTATCCAACCTTGTTGAATTTAAAATGGTTCATTAACTATAATGGTTCATTAAACCTTGACAAATAAGAAATTAAATTTGAAGTAAATGAATTAGCAGTCCACTTTCCACTAGCAATAAGAATGGGAGCTATATGGTTGTAATAACTATGACTAGATGATTAAGAGAGTTATTTTTATGAAATTTGTGGTGTATACAAAATTCTTAAAATGTAATATGTCCTTCAACCAAATTATGAGGGTGAAATATTATAAGGAGAATAAGAGGTAGAAATAGCCTCGAAGGACAAAATTGTAGTATGGATTCAAGGGACACCTAAAACAAAAAAAGGAAGGTGTTTTGTATGAGTAAAATACCTTGTAAAGGGAATAAAACTACCATATTAAAAAATCCATGACCACAGAGAATAATGGTTTACCACATAAAATGGCTTATCATAAAAAATTACCCAAATTCACTAAGATTGGGATTGTTGAGGATTATTTACAATAGAAGATAATGGTATTCCCATAATATTAAATAATGTTGAAATCCATTGATGACACATTAACTAAAAATGTTTTGAGGTGGTGGGACACTCATAAATCCACCATACTATGATGGAATACCTTGTGTTTATTAATTAAGATAAGGCTTATTAAGTTAGAAAGTTACTTTTTTGTAAATACAAAGCTATGTAGGAATAATAAGTCTAATAAAATAGATTTAATAATGTGAAAAGGTATGAACTTTAAAAGTTAAAATTGATAGATGTCTCTGGGCATAATTATTTTATTAGACATTAGATGAATTTATAAAAACATGGTTTATACATAAATAGATGTATAAAGGAATTGGTAGATGGGAGAACCTAAAACTAGATTTTTTTAGACTTTCAACTTTTAGGATTCACGTACTAGAGTCTATCAATCATTGAGGAAGATACAAAGATTTTTATTCATACAATATTCTACAACAAAATGAAATTTTAGTAATCTAAAAATAGATGAAATAGTATTAGGACATAAGAATGACTAGAAACAAATTGGTACCATAATAAGAGAGTTACCAAAGAAGGCTGATATACATAGCATGGTAAAGGAATAGGAGAATATGGCATATTGTAAAATGATAAAAAACCAAGAGGAGGATGAAGGAAAAAAATTAAACATAGAATTAAATATTTAATAAAGAGAGATAAATCCTAGGTACTGTATAAGACAAAACACAATATTTTTATTAGCCACTTAAAATAAAATAATAAAACATAGCTACGAAGGGAAATCCAAAGATGTATAAAGTAGAAAATTACTAGGTAGAAGAAGTGGAAAATATATTAGAATTACTAAGGTAATTTGAAGATATATTCCCAATAACATTCATAGAGCTAAAAGGAATCAAATAAGATGTTGGAACTATGAAAATTCAATTAAAATATGATATAAAATATTTTTGAAAATGACCATAATAATTGAATAATAATGTCAAGGTAAAAGTAAAAACTGATTTGGATAAGATGTTAGTTGGTGGAATAATAACACCTTTAGAGGACATATAATGTATTATTCATATGGTAATTCAAAATAAGAAAACTAGATAAATATGTTTAGTATTTCACTATATATATATATATATATATATTTGAACAAGGATTGTTTGCATAATCCTTTCTGAATACCATTTACCAAATAGATATTAGAAACTAGTGAAAGAAGCGAGATCGATTCCTTCACTGATGGATTTGCTAGATATCATTAAGTATGAATATTAATTGAATATCAACTAAAGACTATATTTATACAAAATAGGGATCTTTTATGTATACAACAATGCCCTTTAGGTTGGTAAAAGCACTGGTTATGTTTAGTCTCATAATGGTGAATGCATTCAAATATTTTATACATGACTTTTTAGAAGTTTGTCTAATGATTGAATGGTGTATGTATTGATTAAGTATCATGTTAAAGTAATGAGGCTAATGTTCCAAATATGTCACTAACTTAACATCTCTCTTAGTTTAAATAAATGTATTTTTGCCACACCATTTGGTACTTTCATAGGACACATAATATGCAAAGAGGGATTGATTATAGATCCAATAAAAATCTAAATTATCATAAATATTCCAAAACCCAAGACACAAAACAAAGTCAAGATAATCCTAGGATATAGTGGATGTCACCAAAGTTTGGTAAGAAACTATGCAACCATAAGTTAACCAATAGAAGATTTTCTAAATAAGTGACATAACCAATCACTATATTAGTCAAAAAAATGTGATTAATCATTTGATACATTTAAAAATAATATATAAAATTCCCCAATATTAGTTTTTCTAAATTGGAAGACTCAATTTCATGTTCATGTGGATGCCTCTAGAATATGGATGTGTAGAAACATATATCATCGAATTTAATTTTTAAGTAGGAAATTGGTGAAGGAAGAAA
The DNA here is from genome assembly GCA_037957365.1 of Torreya grandis. Lineage (NCBI taxonomy): Eukaryota > Viridiplantae > Streptophyta > Pinopsida > Cupressales > Taxaceae > Torreya > Torreya grandis. Next base: position 545,148 of record JARHVA010000725.1, on the reverse strand, counting down.
TAAATTATTCTACCATGTAATGAGATTCAATTTATATGGTGTATGTGGTGTATAAATTTAGACATTATCTAATATAAACTCCATTTATATTATTTACAAACCATGAGCCACTTAAATATTTAATTTATAGACCATTTATACAAGGAATAATGTGTCATTGGATAATGTTGTTATAATAATTTAATTGCAATATTATGGTAAAACTAGGAAAATAAAATAATGGACCTAACTACTATTACACTATTCACAAACACTTCTCAAAAACACTATTCATAGGTCACTATGTGAAATCACTATTCATGTGATGAGGTGGTAGTGGTGAGTTGGTAATGATTGTGAAAGAAATGTGCTAGGTGATGTAGGATGATGTAGGAAGGTGATTTAGATTGGTGGTGATGTGGCATGGTCCAAACATTTTATATCTCATGTGATTTAGTGCATGTGATGTAGTGGGGCATCCCATTCCACTAAGTGACATGTCCTTAGTAATCCACATACTTTTGTCTTTTGATGATAATGGAAGATAAAGAATAGTTTTGGTGTCATCCTTAGGTAGATTCATGATTAAGCATGAGTAATAATTCAGAATATGTTGGGACATATTTTGGATGTGTATGTGCACATGGGTGGAAGATGACTTGACTTCACTATTTCTATTTTGGCCTCATAAGAGGAGTGGGGTGCTATATTTGGAATCATATAGACATGGAGTTCAAGTGGAGGTGACATTATCTAAATTGAAATATCTAATTTTTACCCTTGCACAATATTACAAGATTACAACTATTGATCACTTTATCGCCATGTGGAATGTGGCACCACATTTCCTCTCTCCCCATTTTACATGTCTCTCTCTTTCTTATTCATAATTCAATATATGAAAGGATTCATTACTTTATATATGTAACTTATGCAATCCAAGTAGTGGATGTGAATGAAAGACTTGTAAGTCTTTGTTGAAGATTGTTAAATATTTTTTATAAGCTTGTTGAATCTTGTATGCATTGAATACAAGGAGTGTGTGAGAGATTGTAGAGGTATGAGTGATAGGTTATTATCACTAGTTTATTATCTAATTGATATTATAAATAATAGTTTAACCATTCTTCATGGACATAGATGAATTGGTGAACCATGTAAATCTTCTATTATGGTTTACATTATTTGTGTTTTTATTTTTTCTAGTTTAATTTAATCTTTTATAGCTTCTCTCTCTGTAACTTTGAGTATATTTTTCCATGTATGATTTTATCCTAACATGTGGTATTAGAGTAAGGTTGTTTCCTGATGAGGATTAAGTTGTACAAAACTAAGGATTTTAGTTTGAGTGGGAGCTATGATAGCTAAGAAATCAAAGGTGGAGAATTTCAATTGGCATAACATCAGTTTATGGAAGACGCAAATGGAGGACTACATTGTTTTATAATAACATCCACTTGCCATTAGGAGATATATCCAAGAATCCAACTATAATGTTAGATTAAGATTGGGAGTTTTTTGATATAAAATCATTTAGAACTATCTAGATATGCCTGACATCTACAATTTACTTCAACATATCCCAAGAGAAGACTATAGAAAGTATGATGATCACACTAGGGAAGTTATATGAAAACCCCTCTACCTCTGATAAAATTTTATTGATGAATAAACTATTTAACAAGAAAATTGTTTAGTATAAAATCACTTAAATAAATTTAACATGGTTATAGGATAGTTGGATTATGTTGATTTTAACTTTGATAATGAATTCAGGGATATCCTTATTCTATGTTCTTTGCCTAAGAGCTAGAATATCTTGGTCATGAAGGTAAGCAACTCTATCTCAAACAATGCCAAATTCAAGCTTGAGTATGTGGTGGGTGTGATCCTAAGTGGGTAAATGTGAAGGAGAATCAATGGTGAAACATCCACATCAATAATTGCACTATTTATGGATACAACAAGAAGATAAAAGAATAAAGTAAGATTAAATCATGGGAAATTGAAGAGGTCAAGATCAAAATCAATATAAGATGAAATGTTGATTCTATGGAAAGTGAGGACACAAAAATAAATATTATTGGGTTATTCATGGAAAACAAGCCAAGGACCAACATGAAAGTAAAAAAGAGGCAAACCTAGTAGGTGAAGTTCTACAATATGCACTCATAATTTATTTATATGATACTAATTAATCTTGGGTTTAAGATTCAGGATCTTCTTTTCATGCCACTCCTAACAAATATTATTTTAGAGATCATGTTTAAGGTGATTTTGGACATGTTTATATTGGTGATGATGAACTTGTGGACATGTTAGAACAAGAGGTTTTAACATAAAATTGAGGAATGGAAACACTTGGGTGCTTAAGGATGTTAGGCATGTTCCAAGTTTGAAGATAAATCTGATTTCTATAGGATATTTAGGTAATGACAGTTGTGTTATCACTTTTATTGGTGACTCATGGAAGGTTACCAAGGGTGGTCTAGTAGTTAAAAGAGGTAATAAGGTGGGTACATTATATTTATCTACTTTTATCACTAATGCATATTGTGATATAGATGTTTTAGGTGCATATGTATTTTTTTGGCATTATAAACTTGGGTACATGAGTGAAAATGGCATGCATAGTCTTCACTCAAAGGTGAAACTACTAGGTTTAAAGGAAATTGACTTGAAATTTTTTGAGAATTGTGTGTATGAGAAATAGAAATGTGTGTGGTTTCTAAAATTTGGACCAACCAAGAAGATGAGGAAGTTAGATCTTGTGCATATGGATGTATGGTGACCCACCCAAGTACCTTCACTTAGTGGTTTAAGATATTATGTTACATTCATTAATGTTGCAACTAGAAAGGTTTAGGTTTATTGCATTAAACAAAAAAATAATTTTTTCAATACATTTAATAGATGGAGGTATTTAATTGTGAATTAAATAGGTTTAAATCTCAAGTACCTCAAGTCATATAATGGTGGAGAATATTACAATAAGGAGTTTGATCACTATTATTCACTAAATAGAATTCATAGATAGAAGATGGTTCCAAGAACATCATAGAAGAATGGTTTATTAGAGAGGATGAATGGAACCATCATAGAATGTGTTATAAGCATGAGGTTACATGTAGGGTTGCCATTAAAGTTTTGGGTGGATGTTATTGATACATATATCTACTTGATAAATAGAGGACCTTCAACTACCTTAGATGGTGGTATACAAGAGGAGACATAGATTGGTAAGAAGGTTGACTAATATTTTTTGAAAGTTTCTAGTTTTGAAGTTTTTTTTAATATTAATAGAAATAATAGGACCAAATGAGAGGAAAAATATAATAAATGTACTTTCAATGGCTATGGTACTAATGACTTTGGATTTTGGTTGTGGAATGAGGTAGATAAGAAAATTATCAAAAGTAAAGATGTCATATTCAATGAAAAAGTCATGTATAGGGAATATTTGATAGAAAATAATTAAGAGGAATCCAAGAAAGAATACACAGTGTTGGAGGACATTACAAATGAACATGTCCCAAAGGTACTAGTTGGAAATATGGAACCCCACCTCCTATTGTGAGAAGATATACAAGAGAAAGTAGACCACCTGAAAGGTTTTCTCCTTATTTCAATAATTTTTTAATTATTATGGTGGTGATCTAGAGATATTTGAATAATAAATTTAGGTTAATTCTAAGGAGAAGTGGGAGTAGGATATGAATGAGGATTATGACTCTTTCATGACAAAAAAAACATGAGTTTTGGTGAAGATTCAAAATGGAAAGAAGGCATTACAGAATAAGTGGGTATACAATATGAAGGAGGAATATTGAGATAAAAAGATATATAATGCCAAATTGGTGGAAAAAGGATTTTCACAAAAGAAATTTATATATTTTAATGAATTTTTTTTCTATTATTAAAATGACTTCTATTAGAATTGCTTTAAGTATAGTTGTAGTAGAAGACTTACATTTAGAATAGTTGGATGTGAATACTTCATTCCTTCACATTTATTTGGAAGAGGATATACATAGAGCATCCATAAGGTTTTGAAGTCGGTGGTAAGGAAAATTTTATGTGCAAATTGATGAAGAGCTTATATGTCCTTAAACAAGCTCCAAGGTAAGGATATATTAAGCTTGAAAGTTTTATGATGGAACAAGAATATTCTAGATCTTTTATGATGTTATTTTAATAAATTTTCAAATGGAATATTTTTTATCCTATTTTTGTATGTGGATGAAATGTTGGTGGTAGGTTCTAACATGAAAGAATTTAATTTACTCAAGAGATAGTTGGGAGATTATTTTGGTATGAAGGATATATGTGCTTCTAAATAGATCCTTTGGATGAGAATAGTAGAAATAAATAATTATATGTTGACATTATCATCGGGAGAGTATATCAAGAAAGTGTTAGAGAGGTTTGGCATGTAGAATGTAAAACTAGTTATGACACTTTTGGCAAGCATCTTCAAGTTAACAAAGGAACAATGTCCTAAGATAGAAGAAGAGAGGAATCACATGTCCAATACACCATACTCATAATAAGTTGGTAGATTAATGTATGTAATGGTGTGTATGATTCCAAACATTTCACATGGAGTGGGAGTGATGAGTAGATTCATGAATGTTTTAGGATAGGAACACTGATAGGCAGTAAAGTGGATTCTACATTACCTAAGAGGACCAAATATTTAGTGTTGAGTTATGGTGGATTAAATGTTAATCTACAAGGATATGTTGATTCTGACATGGTATAAAATTTGGATGGTAGGATAAGCACTACTAGGTATGTGTTCACCATGGGTGGTATAATGGTGATTTGCATTTCACATTTATAGAAAGTGGTATTATTTTATACCATATATGCTAATTATGTTTCTATTACATAATCAATAAAGGAGATGATATGGATACATAGGTTTATGGAATAGTTGGGACATCACCAAGGAAAAGGGATACTTTTCAATGATAGTCAGATTGAATTCACTTAGCAAAGAACTCAACATTTCACTCCAAGGCTAAACACATTCAATTGAGGTATCACTTAATTTAGTTAGTATTGGAGGAAGATCAAATAAATTTTAAGATACATACAATTGAGAATCCTATAGACATGATGAAAAAGGTGGTTGAAAAAGTGAGTTGTGAATTTTTTCTTGACTTTAGTTGGTCTTTGTGGATGAAGAATATCATAATTAGATATTAGTTCAATGGATGCAGTAATGGGATGTTGTGAATACTAACTTTAAGTGGGATAATTATTAATTATGAATTCACTATTCATAAACATTATTCATTGGACACTATTCATGGGTCATTATTTATGTGATGAGGTGGTAGTGATGAGTTGGCAATGACTATGTAGAAGATGTGGTAGGTGATGCAAGATGATGTATGAAGGTGATGTGGCTTGGTGGTGATGTGGCATGGTCTACAAAGTAAATATATCCTATTATTTAGTACATGTGATGGAGTGGGGCTCACCACTCCACTAAGTAACATGTTTTTTATCCTTAGTAATCCACATACTTTTGTATTTTGATGATAATGGAAGACAAATAATAGTTGGGTCATAACCCTTACGTGTATTCATGATTAATCACGAGTAATAAGTCAAAATATATTAGGACATCTTTTGGAAGTGTATGTATACATGGATGGAAGATTATATAACTTCACCATTATTATTTTTGCCTCACAATAGGAGTGAGGTGTTGTATTTTGAATCATATGGAATTGGAGGTGACATTATCTAAAGTGGAAGATCTAATTTTGACCTTTGCACAACATTACAATCTTGTGACTATTGATCACTTTGTCCATATGTGGAATATGGTGCCACATTTCCTCTCTCCAAAATTTCCCTATCTCTCTCTTTCTTTTTAATTCAATAAATGATAGGATTCATTAATTTATGTATGCAATTTATGCAATCCAAGTAGTGGATGTGAGTGAAAGAATTTTTAGTCTTTGTTGAATCATGTTTAATCTTTGGTATAAGTTGGATGAAGCTTGAATGCATTAAATACAAGGAGTGTGTGAGAGATTAGATAGGTGTGAGTGATAGGTTGTTGTCACTAGTTTATATCCAAGTGTTGTTTTAATAAATAGTTGAATCATTATCTATGAACATATCTAAATTGGTGAACCACATAAATCTTATCTTATGGTTTTCATTGTTTATGTTTTTTATTTTTTCTAGTTTAATTTTTTTACTTTCATAGCTTCTTTCTATAACTTTGAGGATATATTTCATCTTATGATTTTAACCTGGTAAATAATTATCTATAATTACTACATGAGAAGACATATGATCAATTGAGGATAAGTTTCCTAGAGCTCACCTTTTCTGCATCTAATCAATACCCAAAGATATGCAAATTATTGCATAATTTATTTTTAGTGGAGAGTTTCTATAAGAGTATACTACATTTATAAAAGAATAAATTTATAATACAAGAATTTACCTTCAAACTAAGTGAAATTCCATTTTATAGTAAATTAATATATTATATGTTATGGAGATTAACATTACTATATGAGTGGAAACATAAACTAAGATAATCCCATGATGGAGTAGTAGGAGGGCACAAATCTAGAGAGACTACAGGTAAGAAAATATTTTTATCAGGCCTATGGTGGTCAACACTCTTCAAAGATGACTGCTCAATAACTTTTTACATATTCCAATGAGTAGGTAAACCCAACTCTAGAGATGATATTCCCCTCTACCTAATGTTATCACTAGTCGTATTTAAAGAATGGGCCATTGATTTTACAAGTCCTATCAACCCTATATCAAGAATGAGTAATGAAATATTTATTATTAATAAGACTAAATACTTGATAATATGGGTAGAATAAATGCCTACAAAGGATTTCAAAACCAATACTATGGTAAATTTACTATATGAAAATATAATCACATAGTTTATATTCCCATTAAGCATAATGAGTGATCAGGTTAAGCATTTCATCAATAATATAATTATGGAACTACTTAAGCACTTCTTAATACAACTTAATAGTATATTTCTCTACCACTCTTAATCAAATGGAATTGTTTAGGCCTTTAGTAAGGTATTAACCAAAGTATGTAGTACATAGATTGGATACTGGGATACTAAGATACCAGTGGTACTATGGGCATACCAAACTAATACAAATTATTAACTAAGTATTTTCCCTTTTAACTAGTGTATCACTTATAAATGGTAATAATAATGGAGTAAATACTCACAAGTTTGATAATTAAGGTAACATATATAATGAATGATAAGTATCCCCTTTAATATAGTTTGATAGAACTAGAAAAAATAGATGAAAATATATTCTTAGGAGTATATAACCACACCCATAAGAAAATATGCCAATAATATTGGCATAATAGACATACTAATATCAAGGAGTTTTAGATTAAATATAAAGTCATGTTATATGATAAAAAATATAAAAAATTGGTCAAGTTCAATATAATATGTCTTGAACCCTATATAGTGTAGGATATACTAGAATCATGAGTAATAAAACTAAGAACACTTGTAATCACATTTAGAAAAGGATTTGTGAATGGAACTTGAATAAAGATCTAAACCAAAAATAACTATCATTAATGGTGATGAATAATAAATTAATTTTATGAGGTGACATTGTCCTTCCAACTTGGTGAATTCATGTATAGCTTACCATGGTACCCTATACCAGATGCTTAAGTTTTTTGTTCTAGATCATGTTACCTCCCCATTACATTGGCACTATCCTCTCATATGGGAAATTTTAATAATGTAAAATATGGTGTCTTATACTATTTCTCTAAATAATTAATTATCTAATCATGTTAATACATCCTAATGGGATAAATTGGAAAATTGGGAATTAGGAAGAATGGGTGATGAAACGAAAAAACATAAAAATAATGAGCAGTAAGTAAATAAAAAGATGCAATGGAAAAAAGTAAGTGAATAATAAAATTAAGTATAGAGGTAATAAAATAAGGATTAAAACACATAAAATTAGTTGTTTTTATTTCTAAAAACTATATATTATGTGTATTGGTTTGGAAATAAAAAATATAGGCTTAAAAAGTGGCTAGATGGCAAGAAATACAAACACAGTCAAAAAGATACTAAAAACATTGATGTCATACATATAAGATCAAAATAAATGGGAAAATAAGTGAAAATACAAGAAAACTAAATACCAAATTATATGAGATGCATCAAAGAGACTAAATTAATAAATATGAGTTAATACATAAACCAAATGCCATGATTAATGGACAAATCAGACACATTATATAATAAGGTCTTCACTAAGGAAAATCATAAAAATTTTAACACCACCACTCTACAAAAAATTTGAGAGAAAGATTTATAATTTATTTAAACATATTCTTAGAGATATAAAGATAGTGAATATGGAGGTACCTCAAATCATATAAGATGAATAGATCAAAAAACCTCGATACAAGACTCACTAAATGAAATTTAAAAATATAGACCTATAAGGTAATTTATCTATTATAAACTCTTTAGTGACCCACTCAAAAGACATATAAAAATATATTCAATCATTTATGAAAAATTTGACCACATATTCTTAGAGATAGAGAGAAGAATGATGATTAAATTGAATCCCTAAACATAGTAGATTGAATACATGGAGTATAGTATCAAACCAAAGATTAAATTATGTGTGTATTTAATTCCCATATTTTAGATTGATGACAAGTGTTAGAAATTTTATGTTGATCCAATCACATTAATATATTATGTACCTAGATCAATCCTATTACATCGCACCAAATACGATTCACAAGGTTACATGATTGATGCATGAAGAACATAACCAATATATATGATGGAAATAAAAGTGTTACTATAATCTTGGTAGTTATGCTGATAAGGATAAGTTTAAAAAATCAATCCCTATCTATTCATAAAATCATAGATCTTAAAGTATGGTTTTCTACCAAGATAATTGCATGGAAGGTCTATTACACTAATAAGTAAGATTCAAAGATGAAAAGGAGTGTTCTAATAGCTTGGGATATGATTATAACTAGCATGAAGTATGATATGGCTACCACATTATATGAACAATACCTATATAAATTTTTTAAAATCAAAAGGGTATACATTAATTTTGTTAAGACTCACTAATCTTAGTATTAACCATGTAATCTACACATAGTATTATTATTTGTTTAACTCTAAAATCTATATATGGGGTAATCTAGGGTTAAAATGGGATGACATAGCCTAGGGCATAAGGATGGTAAAATATCTCTAAAGTAGGCCAAATATTTGTGAAACTCAGATAAACATATACTAATTTTATTATGTTGAGATGTTAACTATAGAAAGTACATATATGTTAGATATTATAATGAAAAAAATAGTTAGCTAGTTCTAATGTTATTACAAATCTAGATCTAGATTCTAGAAAAGTCTAATGATTCTATAAAATATACTTATATATTTTTAGACACTTTCATTGACTAGGGACATTTATGTCGATGCAAATGTATAAATTAGATACATGTGTCTAGTACATAATACCTATGAAAATTATATGTGACCACTTATATGCTTATGAGTTTTATGTCACCTTTGATCTAATGCATTTATATCTAGGTCATGGACTATCACTCCTTATCAACTAGAAAAAGCAAAGTTCATCTTCATACTAATATGGTAAAAATAGGTTAATGGGCATAAGGTCTTTAACTACCCCAAATACCCCTATATAAATGAGCATTGCCTACATAGTCTGTACTTTGAAGAGGGACTCAAACTAATGTAGTTCTCCTTTATATAATGGCTTATGTGTGATAAGAAAGTATAATAGTGACCTAGCTTATAAATTGGAAAATATAGCTCTTGGGTTTCTCATTTAGTACTTTAGTCCTGTATATGTGTTATCCCATGACTGATATGGAAATAAAAGAAAATAATGAAGCCTTTGATCACTTGAGTGTTTGATATATTGATTTTGGTAAGTTGATTTGGTCTCTTTAATTATTTTATAGGTGAGGAATGAATGAGGGTTGATATTATATCTATACCAATCCCCTTAGAGAATATCTCACATTAAATCACTTAGGCCAACCATAAGAATATGTTTCATTTTCAAATTAGATGACTTGAAGGCACTAGACACATGCATTAGGGTAGAAAAAATGCATTATTACAAGCATATGAATGAGACGCAACTATTGAAATATTTATAAAATAGGTTTAGGTCTATAACCTATAGAGATAGAAGATTAGTATTTTTAGAACATTCTAAACAATATAGAAGGTGTAAATCATTAGAATACATAGGCTAGAATAAGAGATAAGGAATGAGGCATAACGAGATAGTGTATGTAAGCATTTTGAAAGTGGGAAAGATATAGAATATGAAGGACCATCCATGATATGTATTTTCCAAGTTTACAAAACTGAGGTTACATATAATTTAAAAATAATATCAACATATTCCACCTTTTAATCTAGTAAGGAAATCTCTAGTTTAAAGGAAAAGTAATGTGAACTTGGGTATGTATAACACACATTGTCTTTGCCTGAGTCAAACTTGAGTGATTTAATGGTGACTAACCTACAACCAAGAACATGCTACAAAATATAATTAGTGTATATAATATTAAATTTAAAGTATTAAAACTATTTAAATTTAGATAGAGCAAGGTTTATAAACACACAAGTGTATCAATGCAACCATCTTGCCTTTTGGCAATTTCATTTCAAATATGTATCATTATGAATAAATTAAATTAATAATATGAAAAATATGAATTTATCAAGTGCATGTGTGTGTGTGTGTGTGTGTGTGTGTGTGTGTGTGTGTGTGTGTGTGTGTGTGTGTGTGTGTTTGTAAGTAAGTATGTATGTATGTATGTATGTATGTATGTATGTAATTGTCTTTGCTTGACTCAAACTTTAGTGATTTAATGGTGACTAACCTACAACCAAGAACATGATACAATATATAATTATTGTATATAATATTAAATTTAAATTATTAAAACTATTTAAATTTAGAGAGAGCAAGGTTTATAAATACATAATTGTATCAATGCAACCATCTTGCCTTTTGACAATTTCATTTCAAATATTTATCATTATGAATAAATTAAATTAATATTATGAAAAATATGAATTTAGAAAGTGCATACACACACACACACACACACACACATATATGTGTGTGTGTGTGTGTATGTATGTATGTATGTATGTATGTATGTATGTATGTATATATATATATGTATGTATGTATATATATATATATATATATATATATATATATATATATATATATATATATATATATATATATATATATATATATATATATATATATATATATATATATATATATATATATATATATGTAGAAGGGAACATTCACCCAACCTTGGATAAAATATGTCTTGCCACTTATAAATAGAGACTAGATCAACCATTCAACCCAATCATAATTATAACCTAGTGAGTGTGAGTGAACCAAGTCAAATCACACTATAAAACTAGTGAGGCTAGATGATACAATCAACTCCAACTTAAAAACTTGGTAAGATTTAATGATTTAATCATCTCAACCATTCTAAAAAGTAAACCAACTAATGTAATAGATTGGCTCAATATAGTCTTTAAAATTCCAACTTGGTGGGTGATGATAGTCCTCAAAAATGTTTGAAATCTAAAAATTATTTTATTTTGAAATATTATGTGCACATTTCATAACATATAAAACTTATATATGTCCCATGTTTAAACTAGGTATAATAGCAATACCAATCTATAGAATTATACCACAAATGTGTATCTAAATCATATAACTATGAAATTATGCCAATTTTAAAACTATCCAAGTTTGGATAACATTATTCCAAAACATTCCTACAATATATATGAAGAAATTTGAAAATTGATATAAGTGCTAATGTGGAAGACATGTTTCCAAAATATCCCCCCACTCTAATCTAGGTATGTTATATATTGAATAAGTTTGGAGAACATGTCTCCAATAAATTCCCCCATCATAATATGAATATTTAAATCAATTTGGAATTTATGCCTCTAAGGTATGTGCCCAATAATATTCACCCTGTTTGAGGTGAGGGGAGTAGTAACTAGTAGTTACCTTACCTTAAAAAGATAAGATAACCATATAACTATGAATGTACCATGAAACATATAGAAGGAACATTCCTAGGTAGATATATAATTAAATAATGTGATCACACCATATCCTAAGATGCATGATGTAAATCATGAAAACATGTATATAATCATAGTAAAATCTCAAGAAAAATAATCAAGCACACACATAAGGATCACTCATAAGAAAGTCAAAATAAAATGGTCCAAGGAAACCTCAATTAAGTGGCATGTTCAAATGCCAAAAAATCAAAGAGACATGACTTATTAAAATGTACGTAAATCAATAAGTGACATATTCAAATGTCAACATACATAATAAATGACATATTTGAATATCTAGTAAGCAAACAAAGGCATGGGGCCCACAAATAATGAACCATATTCAAATGATCAAACAAGTAAGATAATATCAAGGTAAGGCACTTAATAAAGTTCATAAATGAGAGAATAATATACTAGAATAAACATATCATATTTGTCCTTAGATGTATGTGTTAGTAAAAAATGTTAAGTACATAGCATATCAAGTACCTTATAATAAATATAATCATGGATAGAGTCATGTGTAAGTACATATAATATATACAACATTATAATGTAATATGACCATAGAATGATATAATATGTATGTATTATGATCATAGAATTGGATACCCCCAACATCTTGGTGACATGAGTAGAGGGAAATCCCAAAATCCAAAAGTGAATAGATCATATATTTTTGTATGCCTAAATCACACTCAAAATATGCATGAAACACATGTATATATATGTAATATTGATATTCAGTCAAAGAACATGGAACCAAAAATATATATGCCAATGAACATGTAAATGCTAAAAATAATTTTGAACTTCTTCTTTTGATATTTTTAAACTATGTGAAATGAAAAAACTTCCTTATGATCACATCCAAATGACAGTCATAGATATCTCCCCACTATGAACATAGTGTAATAATATGATGACATTAGCAAGGATCATGCATAGGTGTCATATCAATAATTTTAGTATCTATGATATTATAATTATGTAAAATAAGACTTTATAAATGTGAGTTAGAAATAATAATAGGGGTTTGTGAAACCCATCATTGAGTGTTTTGTGGTTTCTTTGTAATAACAGTAATAGGAACATGCATAGGTACTTTAGATATCTTAATATGGTGTGTATTATATGAGTATTTTATGGAACACATAATAGATATTTAATGCAATTGTTTATTAAGTACTATATGACTAGTAAATGGATTTACCTATTGTTTACCCTTTACATAATATTAACCTTATGAGGTTTTATAATTAATTTACTGGGTAAAAAATTCTATTTCACAAAAAGATGTTCATATGAAATTATTGAAACTATAATTACCCAATTAGCATGAATGTATGTAACACACCCATTCACTATAGAAGGTATTGATTGAAATGTATGTATCTAAGGTTGTCCTAATAATATATCAAAGATACCCATAGAAGGTCTAATTAATAATGTAGTAACCACATTGGTGGCACCCACTTGCATAGGCTAATCAATCTCACCAAGAACCTATTGTGAGGTCTTATCAAATTTTCTAATTGATCTAGTCAAATTATTTAAATCATGATTTATATAACCTAAAATCATAAGTAATATCATGGTATAAATGTTTTCAATTGCACCATTATCAATAAAAACATTCTATATAGTTTGTGGTCAAGGTATGCTCTAATGAATAAGGAATGAAGATCAAAGTCATCATCCCTAGTCTCATTGTCATTGAAATTAATATAATGTCTATAAACCATAGGAGGTGTATTCCATTTATAAGTACTAATCATACCATATAATGGGTGATTATAATGTGATGGGGGAGGATATGAATTATATGCCATTTGCACTTTATAATATTTATTTGAATGATCATGCAAAGGGTTGTTTGATATTTTTATTTGTGGTGGTCACTAAGTTGTGAAACTGATTTCGTAGGAGGGTCATTAAAGGTAATATTTCACTCATCGATGAGGTCTTGGATTTTATGATTCAAGGTGAAACATATATTTGTATAATTCCTAATTCCTTAGTGATAGTTAAAATAATCATTACCATCATACCCTTTGGGTAGAGGTCTACTCATGTCAATTTCTATAGGATGAGGGAGAGATATAAGATGACACTCTATAATCTATAGGAGTAATGAAGCAAGAGACTCAAGATAATCTTGTAAACTATCTATGTGGTGCATTAGTTAACACAAGTTTATTAGGTTGTTGTGACACCATATTAACCATTATAGTTCTTTCTTTTTTGGGCTTAGGAGGTTTGATCTTATATCTTGGTATGATAGTAAACTTGGTATTATATGTAGTTGTACTCAGTGTGTCTGATACATACTTAAGTATGTTCAATGAGATAAGTTTATTTTGATTATCATGAAAAATTTGGCATAAGCCATCAAAAATTTTAAACTTTAAAAAAAAAATGAACTCATGTAAAAGAGTAAGTAAAATTTGCTTGAAAACATCTTGAATCTCTTTATTTACCATAGGATTGGTGATTTTATCCAATATTATCTTGTACCTCAAGATATACTCATTAATAGGTTCATGGGTTCTTTGTTTAATATTTGAAATTTTGGCATAGGAAACCTTTTTGGTGATGTTAATAGATAAGTGTTAAGAAAATTGATTCATAGGGGGTTTGAATGCATTGAATGATTGAGTTTTTCAATCATAGAACCAAGTTAAAGCATAGTATTTTAAGCTCCTTGGAAATAATTTGGTCAAAATTTTATCATCAATGTCATAATCAAGGAATTCCACATAAAAGTATTGGAGATGTTGCCTAAAATCACCCTTTCCATCATAAAATGTGAACTTTGGGTAAAAAAAACTAGTTGGGAATATGTGAAAAGATATCTCTATTACAAGAGGATTATGCAACACCTATTGTGAATCAATAGCATAAGGTGATTTCATAGAATATTATTTAATATTTTATTATAAGAGGTTCTTAAAACATCAAAAAATACTAAGGATGAGGATAGCTAGGATATACAATAGGTGCACAGAATAGTGTGTTGTAATCATACATGAGTTTTGATAACATAAACATAAGAAGCATTAATTATCCTACATTATTTAGGAAGTAAGAACAACCAATTCTTCATAAATAAATAAAAATAATTTGGGTTAATTAGACTTAAAGTAACCAAACATTACACGTAAGGTACAAAGTAATAAATCACACAGGTAACCATAACTAGATAAATGTCTATTGATCTCTTCAAAAGTGGAACCCTTTTCTTCTTACAAACATATGTATATATAAACATTTTTAGACTATGATTGTTCATCTTCTTCTCATACTTGGTACCAAAAGTGGAGTCTATTCATATTATAGCATATTATAAGTCATGAATACCAGATAAAATAGACATATAATGACAAGATGAGTACATAATGCATGAATATCAGACAAATATCTTGTGTGAATTTACAATTCAAATTATTCTACCAATACTTTCCAAAACTTAAGATGTTGTCTCATCTTGAGATAATTTTCTAAGATCTCTGAAATGCACAAGTGAGCAAAGGCTAAAGAAATGGTTAGACTAGTAAGATTCACAATAATCACTCAAGGTACCATTTCTGGTTTTCACTTCTTATGCACTACTTAGATGCCTTTTCAAGTTTTCAAGTAAGTAACATACTAGCCTACAACCCTTTGTAGGTTTTCATAACTAGGTGGTTATCCTTTATAGGTTTTTAATGATCCTAGCCTCAATTTTCTTACTAACGCATCCCCAATACAAAATGTCATACAAATTTTTCAAAATTGGTAATTTGCATAGTACTTAACATGATGGTGGTAGCATAGATGCAAATTATGACTAATTAGAAGAGTCCTTAGACTTAGAATATGTGGCCTTGCACTGAGTGATGATTTTTTAGAGTTATGAAGGTAGATTTTATGTAGGTGTGTTGACAATCTAGGTGACTACACTAGAAAATGGGGTTAGATCTATCTTGTATGCATGTCAGTCCAACATCACTTCCTGGATCAATCACATCAAGGTGCATAATGGAGAAAAGTATCCAATTATTATCTTGAGATCTACATCATCAACTCTGATCAAGGCTACCTTGGTGTTTATGACCCTTTTTCTAATCTCTCCACTCAACTACTCCATATTTTCTATGTGTCATTAAGCTTGGAGGTTGGAAAAAGAACTGCGTAAAAGCTAACTCTTCCAATTGAGTAGGTTATTATGCAAATTGTGCTTAGCATTGAGTGACTCCTAGATTACACCATCCTTATCCTCCCCAATGTTAGTGTGTCTGGTCATGGTTACTTTGGTGGTGGTGGCCTTTATGATGTCTATACTAGAACTAGCTAAAGAGGTATCCAATTATTGCTTCCATTTCAATAAGCTACATGTGAACTATTGTGCTTGAAGTTTGATAGCATCAAGCATTTCTTGATAATCCTCTAATAGCATCATGAGTATGCTAACCTCAATATTAACATCCTACCCCAATGTGCTGATTGCATATAGTTTTTTTGTTATGCACCAATCTTTGGTTAACTCAGAGATAAGTGTTTTGAGTCTACATTGATCGAACATGACTTGGACCCCAATTGTGCAAGTGGCAAACTAAAGATAAGTGTCCTAGATAAGCTTGGTATCTTCATGTAGGTGAACCTTAAAATTAACATTCTTATCCTTGCATTGATCTATTTCTTATTCTAGAGAGGTGGCATTCTATGCAATTGACTCATAAAATGCTCAAACACCCTCTAACTATTTCTTTAGTGTTAGTTTGGAGACATCTATGGAGGCTTACTATTGAATGGGAACTATTGCTAATGTTCCTAAACTTGTTGAAGGGTTGGGTCATGGCATGGTCATATGTGGAAGAGAAAAGGTGGTGTACTGAACACTCATAGTTACAATGTCCCATATCTAAATTCTTCTCAAAGGTAATTCTAGTTTTTGTGTACTTGTTGGAGTTATGGGTTGGTTTTTTGGTTGTTTTGGTTATTCTAATTTGTCTTGTTGTTGTTGAGACACTTGTTTTTTTTGTGTTGTATCCTCTTCTATATACTTCTCATGTTACATAGGATATTTATTTTTCTTTCTCTTAGCTTATTCTCTTACCTTCTTGTTGAGCTCATCCTATAAAGCTTTATTTTTCTCTTTTTCCTCTTCTTACAACTTTTGTGCATGCACTTCTTGTTTATATTCCTCAGATGTAGTAGCCTTGTCTTGTTCATCCTTATCCTATGCTTATGACACTAGGTAAGATTGTGCCTTGGCTACTTGTGCTTGTTGTTCTTACACTTGGGCATGCTATTTGTGTAGGGATTCATCTTCTTCTTCTTTGTACTTATTTATAGATTGTTAAGCTTGTTACTATGTGTGAGTGGCCTCCTCCATTGTCTTATTTGCAAGTGCCATTATGTCTTATTGTTTTTGATTTTTTAAACCTTTGTTTTGGTAGTAAGTGTATCATCTTTTTTATTCTATTCTTCCTCCATTTTCTTTTGATGCACCTCATATGCTTATTTGGCTACATCGGTAGCTTCTTTTGCCATATTGGCCACCTATAGAGCCTTTTATTGATCAGCCTCTATGTCTTAAGCACTTTGTGTGGCTTCATCTTGTTTAATTTGTTGACTTAAATGTTTAACTTGTTGTTACTCCTTATAGAATTTCTTTTCAACTTTTTTGACTCACTATTCTACTATGAATGCTACTTCTTCCCATAAAGCCTATTTTTCTTCAGCTATAGACTATTCTAGTGTGAGTTTTTTGACATATTAGGATTATGGTGAAGATAGATAATCACTTGTATAGACCCTAGAGATGGAGACATGTGATTTCCTACACCCTAAATTTACCAACCTATGTTTGGGTGGTGGTGAAGTTGAATATGGAGAAGGTTGTACTTTTTATGCCATGTTTATTTTACCAAAGGTATATTATTAAATGGTAGGCTAAACCCTATCCTCTCATTGATTTTTTGGTTTGTACACCAAACACTCCTATGGAATTTTTAGAAGTGGTAAAAAAATATCAATGGCTACGAAGGTGGAAGAAGGTTGTTGCTGAAAGAAATCAACCCTTTACTACATCTACTCAACTTCTTCGTGTACAATGTTAACCATAATAGAGGTAGGGCATGGTGGTAGTTACACCCATAGACTTGGAGGAACCTTCTTTCACACTTAGATTGTGTGCATTGGTTTATATAATAATAATTCCTTTTCCTCCTCCTTGTCATAGAAATCTCTTGTCATATCAATGACTATTACCTGGTAAAACTCTTCTTTGTTTGTGCCCATTGATGGTAGGTCTCATGATCTTGTGGTTTAGGGTAACTTAATATCATATAATTATGTTTTTATGTTCCTTATATTATTATTTAGTGGAGGAGATGTTGATTATTGATACAAAAAGCTTGTAGTTTCCTTTTTGTGACCATAAAGTTATGGCTTATTATTATTGTTGTACTATAAGGACTACTATGTTAGGTGATATGGCTTGGAATGGTGTTGCATGTATGTATGAATAGGATTTTTTCTAGTCAAATTTAGCCTAAACCATGATCATGGTAATAAATAATGGTAGAGGTCCAAATGGTAACCTCAATAGCTTGGTAATGTGGACAAGCACACCTTATGATAGGAGGGTGGACAATAGCATATTGTCCCAAATGTTACATGTTGTCTAATGGCACCTAAGGATGTCTTGAAATCATCTCCAAACACTCTTCACACCATGCTTTAAATTTTTTTCTCATGCACTAGGAACCATTCTTAGGTTTCTATATTAGGCTATAGAATTATTATGTTGGCCAATAATCGATGTCAGGGTACACTTCTCCTTTAGGAGACTTCCATTGGGTAAATCATAGTAGAAAGATGAGAAATTGGTAATGGAAATTTTGCATGGAAGACATGTGACACTTTTTGATGTTGTGAGTATATATTTAACAAAGTACTCTAACCAATTGAACTAATCATTACAATTGATCATGCAATGTACAATGTCCACCACCTCCTTTTTAATTTGATTTATAGACTTGGTGGTCTACCTGAGTCTCTTTATGATGCATTCTACCATAATTTGCACTAGTTAATCTTGAATTTATTTAATTGGTATTCCTTTGGATCCCTAAACATATAAATATATAACCTCCTAAAAGATAGGAGGCATTATTGTCTTGTATGTAGCTAGAGAATCCCCTCATGTAGGCATGCCCAAATATCACGTCATTGCTTCTATGTTGATGAATAATGTGGTGTCAGGTCTAATGTAGATGTTTTCATCATTGTCATGGCCATGTAAGATTGTCATAATCACTCCCCAGTCACCAAAAGTGGGTACTTGATTCCTATGTTCTGGAATTGATTTATGACTATAAGAGCTAATGAATGTACAACATCTATGAGATTTGGTCAAAGGATATTTTTCTCTACCTCTCCAAGGTAATCAAATGGCTCAAGATTAGTGAATTTTTTAATCTAGAGTGCAAGGTTGATGCCCATTTCCTCCATCTAGGAATGTGTCAAATTACTTATAAGTTGAGAATGATCTATGATCTATGAGTAATGCAATTGAAAATCTTTTTTCTTTATACACAATAGAATTTATTTTGGCTTTTGAAAATATAGCTCATGAAAATATTTTCAAGAATGAAACATAGGATTGGTTCACAACCTTATGCCTTTATAGATTTCATGCCTCTTGGTTTCTACATAAATACCACACTAAGTTATCCATTTGACATTAATGTGAATTTTAATGTGGCAAATCTTATTCTATCTATCAATTAAGGTAGTTATTAATTGGCACATGCATTGAGATACATCATTATGTTCTTTATTATCCATACTAGAGTATGAATGGATGATGTTGATCGATCATTGATTTGGTGAAGATTAGATGAATTGAGCCTTGGATTTAGAATTAACTACTTAGGGATAACCATTATATGGTGAATATCTTGGTTGATGTGACTTGACCATACATTTTTCAAACTTAATTGCTTTTTTTCACTCCTGCTAACATCATTAATGGTGTAATTAAATTCTACTACACATAATTGGTTCATGTTATACATGGTTCATAAAATCTATTGAAGATATCATCTAAAAACACATATACACACACAAAGAAAAAGAAACACACAAGAAAACATATAGAAATAGGAAATCCTAATCTACTCAGTGCTACTCAACACTAACTCCTTTAGCAAAGAGATATCATTAAGATTATTAGTGGTAGGGCTTAAGCTTACATCCATTCACCCATCCTAAAAAAATGGTTCCCTATAGATCTCTCAAAAAAAATGATTCCTTGATATGATATTTCATGTATAACATAAGTCCCTTTTCATATAATCTATAATTTACCCTAAAATTCTCTACATCAATTATCACATAACAAAATTGGTTGATCTTTGTGAAATTACTTATGACACAAATTCTTGTCATGCCAAGATTTCTAGCTCTATTTATGAACTTAATAAATCAAAGATGTTTTGTGTTAATACCAATCCATATAATTTAGTTTGAGAATCCTAGTGGTAAAATACTCATGATCCATTAGTCTCATGACCATAGCAATGCACAGACTGGGTATCAAGTATTCCATCAGCATAATTGATTATGGAGTAAAACTTATAACCCTCTTATAGTGAATTTGTTATGACCAAAGAATTTTAGGAATGCAATCTTCCTAATCATCTCTCATAACATCATAGATCTTTGTCAACATCTTTACAAACACTTTATTAGAAGCCTCATCTTAGCTATTAGCTTATGGATGGTATGTAGTATTTTTATGATGATAAATCATAAATTATTCAATAAGAGATTTTATGGTATTATTCAAGAAGTGTATCACTTGATCGCTATTGAGATTGATGGGGCATCCAAACCTTGTAATGATATTGTCATAAAGTAACTTTAATACAACCTTTCTTTCATAGCTAGGTGTTGTAGAAGATTTGAGCCATTTGGTAAAGTAGTATATCATAGTGGTACTATACCTTGATTTGTTCCATTTACTCAGAGGATTAATAGGTCCTATAAAAATGATACCCCATTATTTAAATTTTTTTTTAGATAAAAAATGTTACAATGGAATTTCACCCTTTTCGAGTGGCTTATGCATGCATTGACATACATCATAGTTCTACACTTCTCTATGTGCATCTCAAGAAAGGTTCAGCCACCATAACCCACTCTATAAAACTTTCCTTACAGTAGCTTCTCTAGAAAAATTACCTCTTATTATTCCTTGGTGCACCTCTTATAATATCTATGGTCTTTCATGTTTTAGAACTACCCTGTATAGTACTTCATCCTTCCTTAAATGATACAAGAGCCCATTTATAATAGTATATGACAAAGCTCTAGTGAAAAAGTGTTTCTTGTCTTTTTCTTGGTAGTGCATAGGGAATACTTATTATTCTAATAAATTAGTAATTACCTCAAAATTTTTGGGGATCATAGAAACATGAAAGAGATGGGCATCTAGAGAATCTTCCTATAGTTTTTCTAGTTCTTTACCATTTGGGATGTGACTGAAATGGTCCAATCCAACATTTTCTCTGCCTAGTTTGACATTGATGTGAAATTGGAATTCTTAAAAGAGAATCAAGCATCTTGAAATGTTTCCTCTAATAATAGGCTTATTAACTAGGTATAACAAAGATTTATGATCAGTGAAAACTTCAAATAGTATCACAAGAATATAGTTTCATAATTTATGTAGTGTGAACACTATAACCAATGCTTCTCTTTTAGTTGTCTTATAATTGTTTTTTGTATCAAACAAATTTTAAATTAAAAAATGGATAGGGTGGTCCAATCCACCATCTCCTAACTACACAATCATAGCACTAATTATGATATAAAAAGCATCAAATTTAACATGAAAGGGCTTGCTCTAGTTAGGAAATGTGTGGATAGGTGTAGTGACCAATCTATATTTTAGTTTAATAAATGTTATCTAATACTTAGTAGTCCAAATAAATTTCATACCCTTACATAGTAAATACTCCAATGGTGATGAAATGGTTGCATATCCCTTGATAAAATTTATATAATACCCTATATGTCCAAGAAAATATCATAATTCCATGGAGCTAACTGGTGGATGCATACTTAAAATTATTAGAATTTTGGCCTGGTACACCAAAATCCCTTTACTACACACTACATGACATAGCAAGACACCAAAAGGTGTAAAAATAAGCACTTTTTCAAATTTAGGGATGTGCAAAGATTAACATCATTCTAGCATGAGGTATAGCTTGGAAAAAAAATCAAACAAAAAAAAGACTACCTAGTCATCGATATAGATTGCCATGATGTCATGAATGAA
Organism: Torreya grandis; assembly: GCA_037957365.1. NCBI lineage: Eukaryota > Viridiplantae > Streptophyta > Pinopsida > Cupressales > Taxaceae > Torreya > Torreya grandis. The sequence continues at coordinate 522,616 of JARHVA010000725.1, read as the reverse complement.
ATCCTTAAATACAGTCACCACTGCTCAATAAAAAAAATTAGGTACATTCTTGAGGCCAAAGGACATTACCTTGTATGAAAAAGATCCCCATTATGTGGAAAAAGTCATTTTATCTCTATCTATTTCTATGATAGGTATTTGATGATAGCAACTCAAACCATCAATGAAAGAGTAGACTTCATGACCTATGATCGATTCCAAAACTTCATCTATGAAAGGAATTAGAAATGGATAATTCATGTAGGCAAAATTCAAAAGCTGATAATCACCACATACTCTGATCTCCCCTATTTTAATAGGTTTGACTACCATGTAACTAACCCATTTTGCCTTTTCTACTAGATATATTATACATGTGTCTTTCATTCTATCTAATTCAACTTTCACTTTTAACTTCATGTTTGGGTTCAACTTGTATGCATCATGTGAACTCCTTGAGCTCAATATGCATTTAACTTAGGGATGGGTCTACTCCTTGACCTCAAAACATTTGGTGGGAAACACATCTTAATAATATCATAGAATTTTCATATCTTTTGAAACTTTAAATTTAGTCTAATAGTCACCTATATGTGCTAGTTTAGGAATCTCCTTGCTTTTAATGTTTTCCATGTGTTTTTTAATAGGTCATTGGTAAATATGATGGTTTTCCTTAGTAAAGTTCTTATATTATTATTTTCCCTTCTTGTTCTAGAATCTGTATGTTGCATATCTTGTCTTCTTTATTGGATTCTATGACTGGGCCCTTTAATGGTTTTACTAGCCACTCATGTTCAAACAAATCAATCAGATCAATATCACCATCAGTATCTAAATATTTAATTTCATCTTCTTCTTCATGTATTTAGTGGCATGGCTACATGAGAGATTATTCATCCTACTTTGAAGCTTTATATATTTGTAATGATGTATTATATCATAATCTACATTCTTCTATGTAATAGATTCTATCATGGTGCTAAAATCTTATGCACACCTATGGCATAGAAAATGTTTGATTTTTAGATGTGAATTATAGTCCAAAGGATTCTCATCTTTAAATGCAAAAGTCTATATGAATTTGTTTTACACCTGCACCCAATGCTTGGTCTCCCTCTTACATTCTTGATTCATATACCATGTAGATGGTAAAGGGAAAAGTGTGCAATGAAAGATGCGAACCTAGTACTTTATTGCCACATGTTATTCAATCTAGACCTCAACACATTTTTGGATAACAATTTCAAGACACTCACCTTCTTAAAAGAAAGGCAAATTACTTTTGATGACCTATGGTAGTTGAAATTTGATAATCATAAGTTTGCATGTTTCATCCCAATTAAGATGATCATTTCTATGAATTTTCCACCATGACAATGTAAATCCATTCAAATCATAATTAAAGGAATTTACCCATTCACTAATGGTAGGTACATAAATTTGTAGGGATATATTGAATTGATTTATATCCTTAGTCACATAGTATGAAAGGAATTGTCTCTCATGGGTGAAGACCATTATCATATGTCAAAGTTCATGATCACCATGAGACCAATTGATTAAATACATAAATGAGTCTCCAATGATAGATAAAGTTATTTCTCAAGGAAAATTGTCTTATTTAGTTGGCTCTATATAGTCATCTATTTGATAGAGAAAATTAACTTCTAAGTGAGTAAGTGATATAGTAGTCATAAACACACAATCCTCTATGACAAATTGAGGTGCTAATGGCTAAGTAATTACTAGTTTGGGCTTCCTTTATTTAAATGTCTTCAACTATTAATTAAGTAGATATTATACTTGAGGTTTAGTATGCTCATAAAATAAGTTGTACTCAACTATGTGCAGAGCTTTTGGGTTCTCTTCAGAGTTTACCTTTGTATAACTAGTTTCTTATGTATCATAACAAGAGTTTAGTTTAGTCAGAATGATGTAGGGTTTATGAACCTTATTCATAGGAATGAAAATAATCTTATCTCCTTGATTCACCTTTAGTTGATTTTGCACAATATTGATAGTCATCTAACCATCATATGCCCATTTCTTGCCAATTAGTGTAGGGAAATGAGTTATTGTTGTCTTCATATTGATGAATTAAAAGTAACATCATAGGCTCAGCTATGTGACTTTGATATCAATGTATTCTATTCTACCAATGGGCTTAATTCTTCCATAGTCTATTAATTTCATAGTCACTAGACTGTAACTTAGAACTAGTAATCCAATGGCCTCCCATGTAGATCTAGGGATCATGCCATGCTACCAAAATCAAAAACAACATTTTGAATTTAATATAATATAAATTTAATGTTTATTCACACATATACATCCCATGGATTCTTTATTTTTACATACCAAACAAGCTTTTCCATCTTCTATTGTCCTTACTACACACACTCTAATAAATTATGTAGCAAGTTTGTGATGTTTTGAGAGATGTCTTAATTATGTAGTGTACTTAAATGCTTTAGTAAATTTGTTAGTGTAGTAATAACTCCATCCTAATGTATAGTGTGCACAATCTAACCATACATTTGGTCATCTACTGCTATAACATCTCTTTCTATAGTGTCTTGGTGTTGAATATTTTTTAACATCTACACAACTTCATACATGAGCCCCTTTTCTATAGCTAGGTCTAGGTATTTATCTTTTTTTGCCTTTTGGATTCCCTAATATTGAGGTATTTTAAGAGGAGGCAATCTTCTCTATGTTCTGGTGTATTCTAATGGCATTTAGGAATGCATCCTCCTTAGGCTAAAAATTCACCATATTAACATTCCTGACATCCTTTTCCTTTCTTTTCGATTGTAAGATAGGAAGGTATTTTATCTCATGTTACTCATATACTCTACAATATGCATAGTAAGATTGTCTTTGGTGATTTAAAGGTAAATTGCATTGCACATGATTATATTCTCCACATAAATAGCATTACAAAAGAGGAAATTTATTATTATTTCCTATGGCACCTTGGTAACTTCCTCTATATTCACCCCTAGATCCTCCTTTATTTGAATGATAACCACCTTATTATTGTGTCATATTCTAGTGCTGATGTTGTTGGGTGTTATTTCCAATTCTAAATTATTGTTTCAAAATTAGTGGGGTCTAATTAGTTTGTGGCTACAATGTCATTACTAGATTCTAAGGTGTTGTGTATTGGTATTGTGGTGATGATGGTGTCTAACTTGGGAAAGGAGGTGTCCATCTAGCAAGACCTTGAGGTTCATACAAGGTCAACTAAGATTCCATTATGGACCTACTTGTTTCACACAACCCTTATCAACCTTTGTTCTTGGAATTATCTTCTTCATTGAGGACATTTGATATGTATTGATAGTGAATGCATAATATGTAATGTCTTAGTTGAACTCCTAAAATTCTTTTCATCATGGTTGTGCGACTTAAAAGAATGATAATATAGACTTTATGGGATTTTGACATACTATTGTATGAAATATAACTTCATTTTTACGTGCCTTACTACTCAATAGATCTCATAAAAATATATTTTGATCTTAGGATGATTGTTCCTATGATTTCCTTCTTTCCCACACCCCATGCACCATAGGTTTAGCTTCAATTAATCCAGTTCATGATATTATTCCATCCTCTCCATAAAAATTACAATGTTTTTAAAATCTTATAACCCATTATGGGAGCTTCCCCATAGTCTTCAACTTGCTCCACTCATAAAGCAATAGCCCTAACATCTGCCTTAGTATCATATTGAGTCTATGTTATAGAAAATCTAATTTTGGAACATAGTCCTTCAACAAACCACATATCTTTATCTTTATATACTAAGGTAAATTCCACCTTATTAATAACATCATATAACCTACAATCATAATCACAAATTGGTTCTCTCAACTTTTGCCTAATCTCCTTTAAGTCTTGAATAGTTTGACTTGTACAGTTATTTATCTTAAATTCTATGATAATCCATTCCTTAACCTGATATAGACTTGCCTACATAGTTTTTTTGTGGTACACAAACTCAATCTATTTCCATTTACTACCCCTATTAACTTTTACTTCTTTATAGCCTCATTAGTAGTACCCTTAGCTTGTCATCTTATCTCATATGTTAGTAGTACTCATTTGGGTCTGTAAACCCATCATATGTTACTAGGTTGATAAATTATCATATATCACTCATTTTTTAAATTTTAATCAAGGGTATCTATTATGTAGCTATTAAAATGGGAGGTTGCATCTTGTGTGATCTTATTTGTGTACTATGAAGATTTTCTTGCACATTAGGAAAGTTAATCTATGCACTCTATTTTGCTATGTTTATTACTTTTCTCTACTTGGTTTAAACAAACCCTATGGCCTTCAATGCCTTAAAAATTGATTTTTTTTCAATTTTAATACCCAATGATGCACTTTTTTATAAAATGGACATACCTAACTACTATTTGCCTAATCGTCTAGTTGAAATTTTCTATTGGAATATAGGAAATTAGGATACATGGATGTGTGCTCTTCCAATGAATAATTCTTTCCTAAAAATTTGTCTTCTTCTTAGCTTGAACCTATGAGTAATCTAAAAAAAAAATTCTTCTTTACTTAATACTTCATGTCCTTTTTTTGATAATACTCATTATTATAGCTATGTACTACATCTATCATCTAGATGATCTACTTCTAAACTATTCTCACCTTCTTCAAGCATCTCTTCTTCCTCTCATTCTTTGTCACTTCTTTCTTTCTACCAGCATTCATCTTCTTCTTTAATCTCATCTTTCTTCATCTTTATTTTTTCATCTATTTTTTATCATTCATGACATCTCCCTACTCATTCTTCATCTATTTTACTGCTACTCTTAACTCTACTCATAGCTACCTAGGTATTCTTCTATTTACTCCATCTGTTCTATTGTCATAACTCATGTTTTAAATCCAAAATTTTCTTATGAATGTCCTTTCCTCATGTATCCATTCTATATTTAGGTTCAATACTTATCTACTTATTTAATCATCATTCACTATCATGTCACACACACCCCCATATGCCCAAAGTAACTACTCTATATTAGCTAGAGTAGGCACCATAGCCTTATCTATAGACAATATCTTCATAAGGATAGGTAGTCACTATAAAAAATTTCCTCAATTTACACTAATGAACAAGTCTTTCATAGATTCAAAATCTATATATACTTTTACTACAAACTTAGTTATATATCTATCTATTATAGTAGTAACCTATTGATCTATTGCTCTTGTCTAGTCAGTTTCCAATATCTATAATTGGTCTACCTTTTCTTCAGTCTAGATTATAGTTTGTTCCATTATTGGTTTTTATCAATAATATTCTAATCAAGCTAAGTAGTTAGCTATAAATTCAATTAACTTGTACCAATTTTTTTTGTATATCTCTCCATAAATGTGCTCTTGAATGATTTTATATATAGTAAGACTAGTCTATTTTGATTTTTATTCTACAAAATTACATATCCTTTAGTCTTGTCATATCTCAATATCTCTTTGCCCTGGTAACCTTCTTAACTAATTTCTTTAAAAAATGAGTTCCATGCACACCACACAATTATTAGTAGAGGTTCTTGAAGCATCACAACATAATAAGGATGAGGATATCTAGGATATACAAGTACATATAATAGTGCATTGTATTAATATAGGAGTTTTGATAACAAAATCAATATAAGCACTTAATATCTTGCATTATTGAGTAAGAACAAATAGTTCTTCATAAACATAAATAAATAATTCAAGTTAATTAGACAGAAAGTAACCAAACATTATACATATAAATAAATCATTCGAGTTAATTAGACAGAAAGTAACCAAACATTATACATGAGAATGTAAAAAAAGAACAAAGTAAGAAATCACACAAGTAACCATAACTAGATAAAAGATCTATTAATCTCTTAAAAAGTGGAACCCTTTTCTTCTTACAAACATAGGTATATATAGACATTTCTAGTCTATAAATGTTCATATTCTTCTCATGCTTGGTGCCAAAAGTAGAGTCTATTCATATTCTAGCCTTTACAAGTCATGAAGATAGGACATAATAGACTTATACAATGACAAAATGAGTACATAACACATTAATATTAGACAAATATCTTGCATAGCTTTATAATCTAAATTATTCTATGAACATATTTGTAACCTTACTTTGCAAAAGTTTTATAGTTTGGATAAAATATTGCACCTCTTGGTATTTTATCTTGGACACTTAATAAGTCACCAAAGGAGGTGTACCCATAGGTTGGGTAGATATAGGCATTAAAACTGGTAATTAGGTTAAAATATTTTTATATCCCATGCAAGATGTGTAAATAGTAGTTTTAGGGAACATAGGTTGAAATACATATCCCATGGCCCTATTATAAGTAGGAAGTAGTAAGGTGATTAAGGGGAGGGTTATTGACATATGGGGATGATCCATAACTTTAATATCTTGATTAATAGATGGACCTACTTGTGCATCTATGATTTTTAGGATTTCATCAATATCTCCAAAGTTTTTAGAAAAATATGCTCATGAAACAATGCAATTGCTTACACGTGTTCATGATGTATTTACTCATGTTCATCAATTTTAATAGACTCATAGTTTTCATTATTAAAATATTATTCAATGATAACCTCATCAATATGTTTTTCATTCCTAACATTAGAATTATCATGATCTATAAGATTAGATATTTAATGATTTTAGACATCTTAGGTGGTATGAGGGGAAACTAAATGTGTTTAATAGGAACACATCCCAATCTAGGGATATGTGTAGGTTACATGCAAAATAATATAATAAAAAAATGAACAATTATAGCAATCTAAAACCCTACAAGTTAGAAAAAAAAGCATTCATATGAATTAGGTTCACCAAATTTTTAACCCTAAAATATAGATATGGGAGAATATAGGGTTAAAGGGGGAAGAGATAAACTTAGGCATAACGATGGTAGCTTATCTCTAAATAAATATAATTATTTATAAAACTTAGATAAACATATATTAAATTTGTTATGTTGAGATGATAAATATAGAAAGTATAGTTATGCTAGATATTATAATGAAAACACACTTATCTGGTTCTAATATTAATATAGATCTAGATTTAGAACAAGCAAAAACTGGATTGGATATAGACTTTTAAATATAGAACTTTATTCTATAAATTGTACCTATATATCCATAGACACTTGTCTCAACCTAGGATAAATGCATTGATGATATTGTTTGAGTTTGATCCAGGTGTCTAATATGGAATACTTGTTAAAACTAGATGCGACCAATTGGATGCTTATAGGTTTTGTGTCTCCTTCACTCTATTGAATTCATATTTATGTCATGGACTATCACTCCTTGTCAAATATCAAAAATTTAGTTATTCATATTGATATTAATTATGAGAAAAATGTGTTAGTGGGCACATAGTATTGAGATACCACAAAGACACCTCTATCCATGAGAGTTTCCTACATATCCAATTCTTTAAAGATGGACTCATAATTATTTATTTATCTCCTATGTGTTATCTTGTGTATGAATCACAAAATGTGCGATATAAAAGTATAATAGTGACCTAGCTTATAACTTGGAAAATATAGCTCTTAGAATACTCCTTCGGTGCTTCATACTTATATATGTGTTTTCCTTATGACTAATATTGAAATATGAGAAAATATGGAATCTTTTTATCACTTAAGTGCTTGATATAATGATTTTGGTAAGTTGCCTTGGTCTCTTTGGTATTTTCTAGGTGAGAAAGGAATGAGGGTTTATATTATATTTATACCAATCCCCTTGGAGAATATCTCACATTAAATCACTTAATCCAACCATAATAATATGTTTCATTTGTACATTGGATGACTTTAGGGAACTATACACTTCCATTAGGGCAAGACACTTGTATTGCCAAAAGTGTTTGACTAGGACACAAGTGTTAGGTGGTGAGAAAATAGTTGCATGTCTAAAACTTGTAGAGATAGAAGATAAGGAGGTTTATAACATTATAGGTAATATATAAGGTATAAATAATTAGAATACATAGGTCACACTAAGAGATAAGTAATGATGAAAATGCATATAGTGTATTCAAGCCTTTTGACATTAAGAGACATCTAGAAGCTAAAAGTACATCCATGATATATATTTTATAAATGTATAAGACTAGGGTGTTATATAAATCATAAATATTGTCTACACTAGTTCAATAAGTATTAGTTCAATGTAATCCTAATACACCAATAGGAGACTAGATAAAAGTGGTATGAGTAAGCTTTTGTGTAGTACAAGAAGTAGGATACTCTCTAAATAGGGAGAAATCAATAAAAAAATATGGTAGTAGGTAGATTCCATATTTAAAAATAAATAATTCACAAATAATATATAAAATTCAACTTCATATTAGATACTGAAAACATTTATATACAACCCTATGATAGAACAAATATACTAGTCTTACCCCTCCTTTATGAATTGAGTGATGGACAAGATAAAATAGTGATAATTAGGGCTCAAAGCATACCATAGAACCCTAGGTTTTCACAAGTCATGAAGGAGGTACATGGTAGTTTTCAATAAGTTTAGGAAGAATAAACATAGTGTTGGTATTTTGTCCTATCAAGGCCAAATACCAACCCATATAATTTAAAACTTTCTAGTATCCAATCAATAGCCTTTAGAAGGTGGCCAAATAAGTGAATTTTAGTTGAAAAAGATCAAGTAGTAATCATTTAATATTTAAATTAAAGTAAAAATATTATTAAAATATCCAATATTCCTTCAATTATATTAAAATGCATGACCTTTACCTTAGTGCAAAGTTTCAAAAGCTAAAAAGGTCTTTAAATACAATTTTAAGTCAAAAAGAGCTATTTAAAACTCACATGCCAAATTTGGCTTCCAAAAGCATGGAAAAGGTTTAAAATTTGTGTTTTAGTGGTAATATACTAGTTTATCCTCTATCACATTATAATTTTGGAGGTGGAATCTCTAGTTTTCAATAAAAGGCAAAGAAAGGGCTATTTTCATTCATTTTGCAAGAAGTACAGATCCATATGACCAACCATACATATGAGTCCTAAATTAGGATAAGAAGGGAATTAAATATGTTCATTAATGTTCTCATGGAAATTAGCCTCCATAAAAGATCAAAACTAGTCTCCTACAGTCACCTTCCTTCTTTGCACATAGAGATAGGCCTTCAAGTTTGCTACTAGTATGGATTGGAGAGAGAAAGTACAAGTCTAAATATTTGGTCAAATAAATTAGACTCAAAGGTATTTATTATGGATTAATTGGTTCTATATTTTTTCTATTCTCATTCATGAATCATCTATTTGAAATTAGGATATTTTTTGTAGTCTTTCATCCACGAAGGCAACTAGTTTTATTCAATTTCTCCTCACCAGGGCAACATTTCAAGAAAATTCAAGTTTTTAGAGATTATTGAGAACATAATACACCTTTCCATGTCCTCATTTAGTAATTTTACACACATTTTAAGGTTAAATAAATATCACAAAGATAGGGAGTGCAATCTACATTTTAGCATGCTTTTGAAGAGAAATTATATGGTCTAGGAGAGAAGGTTTTCAAGAATTATTGGTGTCCTACATAGCATATATTTCATTCATGTTATCATTTTTAAAAACAATTTTCCTTAATAATTTCTCCAAGAATTCATGGTATACCCCATCTTTATGCTCTTAAAGCATCTCAAAAGGCTAGTTTAGTATTGTTTAAGTAAAATGAGCATATTTTGAGGTTTTCATAGAAACATATGTTTCATTTTTAGCTTCATATCCTCTATATTTAGCATTAAAATTAATATATGTAGTATAGGGTAGGATTATGATTTAATATGACCCTTAAAGCTATACTTAACATGTTCATATTTCTCTCAACCACCTCTATCTCACTCACCTCCATGAACACTATCAAAACACTACCATTATTACTATGTAGGGCTTCCTTCTATCCACCATGCATATTTTCACACCATCATTCATTCCCCTCACATTTTAGTAACCTCCATTTAAGTTTTTCATTAGTATAAATAAGTAATAACAAGTCAAGGATTGTCATGATCATTCAAGATCAAGGTATGCACACCTTCAAATTATTACCTACAACAAGAAGGTAGCCTACAACAATGCACCAATAGAATCAACATTTCTCATGAAGGTAAAATGAGTGGAAGGGTGGGAGATACCTCATTGAAGGTTTAATCCTAAATATTTTCATCAAGTTTAATTATATTGAAAAAAAAGCGTGATCATGTCTTGTCATCTTTTTAAAGTATAAATCCGTATAAATGTTACACATACAATGAGTTACTATTGATGAAGGACGCATGCTTGAAGATATTTTGACATGACATCAAGGTTATGATGAAGATGGGCCATAAAATATGGTTTTTTGATCATAATAAGATTATATTCATATCATAAATCCAAAAAATTAGTCATATATTTTCATTTAGGTGTCTTATAGATAGCTACACACTCATTTTGGGCCAAAATCTATAGTTGGGTGTTGGCAACCTTAAGGCTCTTCAAGATAAAAATGAAGATAGATAAGATCCAACAATATGAGGATATTTAGCTTAAGGATAACACATGTTCAAGTTATTTTAAGGATAAATAACAACAAATGAGACCTACAACCAACCCACACAGAGGACACCTATAACCAAGTAGGTGAATCATGCTTGAAAATGACTTCAAGGGAGTTTTTGCATGATTTAGGCCTTTAATAGTTTATTGAAGTTGTTAAGTGAATAATCATGATATAAAACCCTCAAGTAAACTTTGGGTGTTGGTAAATTTCCTAAATCTCCCTCAGAGTCAACTCACAGTCTGTAAAAGCATGAGAAAGGTTAAAAAACATAATCAAATAGGTGAATGGTGTTTCAAATATGCATTAAGGTTTTGAACATTCTAATAGAGGTTTCTAAGTTTGAGGAAATAATTATGATATAAAAATACTCATGGTTATCTTTAATATTTATCAATCTGCCAAATAATATATAAACTCCACTCAATTCATACATACACCTAAAAATAAGTATAGTCAAACAAAGAGTTGTTAGAATGGTTTATTTTCAAGCTGAGGGGCAGAGTTATAAATGATTTTCATGTTCAATAAATACTTCAAGAGATTCAATTTGAATATTTTTAAATTATATGAACTCATCAACATCATCAAGTGAGGTTTCTAACATAAATTATAGTCAAGACCCATCTCATAAGACCACAACCTATAACAAGAAGCACACTCAAGTATATTGCTCATAAAAGGGGTCTGTTTCCATAGAGATTGTGGTACATAAAGTAATATCATTGTGAACTTTTAGTGAAACATTATTTTCAATTAATATCTATAAGGAGATGATAATGGTGTTCCAAATAATGTTATAGTCATCCATTTTGTGAAGATACACATATAACCCTCTCAAGGAACTCAAACCTATTTCCAAAAGGGAGTGAAGAGGGGTTTCACATGATAGTAAGGAGGATTTTCATGATAATATCCATGATATATTAATATGATAAATGATAATGAGGATATACAATCAAAGAGAGACTCCAAACCATATATAGTCAGGTTCACCTATAGCTAGACATGACTTGATAAGGTTAAAGTAAGAACATAGTCCTAGCTTCACCCTTTTGAAGACTAAGGTGTTGATAATTATAAAGGAACCACATTTTATCTTATTTTTTAAAGAAAACTTATAATTTCAGAATTTATAAAATTTAGAGCATGAGTTATAGCTATTGACATTCTAGTTGCCTATGGTGAAATAGCAGCAAAGCAAGATAAACTGTTCTATAATATTTATATGATTTGGTGGTTGGGTGCCACCTCAGTCCATTATTTATGAATTTAAATGAGTCATTGTTAATTATTATTGAATTATGATCTATATTTAAGATATAGGCTAATCTAAATGGATATTTATAATGAAGCTAAAACTAAAGAGATCTGGTTTAAAAAAAGAGCAAAGAGAAGGGTAGAGTAGAAAAGAAATGAGTGATTACCAATTTTAGTCTCAAACATTATTACAAAGAATCAATTGAAACTAAGTATGAATACAACCAATATATAATGCAACATAACCTAAGATCAAATTCCACTATATACCAAGAAAACTTCAAAGGAGAATTTAAAAAGTCATAGGTAAGAACCAAGTCTACTTTAAGGATTTACTACCATAATCAAATAGAATTTTCACATCTAAATAGAGAGAAAAATTGAAGTGAAGTAAAACCTAAGATCCTATAACTAATATATCATATACAAAAATTAGAAACACTATGATTAGAAAACACAACTTAGAATTCTAAGACACCATTCAAATTCAAGACATCTAATACAAATTGAGAGAAAAGCTATATTAGCAATTGACATATCAAATATGGATAATCCCTTTAAAATTACTCGATTATATTAATTTATTTAAGTATACAAAATTTTCTCAAAAATCTCCCTCTTTACAAATGGTAATACATGCCTTTCTATAAAGATCAGCTAGTATATCAATCAGTTACAAAATACATGTGTACAAAGATAAGGATAACTATCCTTATAAGTTTTAAAATACACATGCCTTTCCCAATCATACTGACCTAGAGGCAAACATGCTAATAAACTAGTATAATCCTTTACATTGGAATATTCTATAAAATTTAAAAAATTCTACAAAATATAATATTGCTTAATTTATTGGTGGGGCCTTTGATTGTCATTGTTGGAGGATGCTCATGGCTTTAGCATGTTGCTCATCAACTAAATCTAGGTCCATAACAAGCTTCATGATAAACTCCTCCTCTTTATCTACCAAGTCATAAAGTTCCCTATAATTCTATTACATCACCTCTTTAATTCTCTTAGCTTCATTTATCCTTTCTCTTGCATTGAATATCATGTTTAGGATCTTACTATTATCAACCCCAGATTTGCCTTGGCTTTTTCCTTTGATTTCTTGGGTTATCAAAGTTACCCTATGTTTAAATTCTTCATCACTTATGATTTCAAGGAGAGTAGGTTGTACAGGATCTATGAGCATGGTCCCAAGAAGTTACTAAATTATTGAAATTAGATCTTTATCATTTTCTGGGAGTATTTCCACATCATTATTCCAATCACTCAAACATTGAACCTTATCAACCACAATTCCAAAAATTATTCTCAAGTGTCCCAAACTAATGGTTTTGAAACTTGGGATCTATTTCCTTGCTCAAATTTTGAGAAGTTGGGTTATTGTATCCTCCAGGGCTTGTCACTATGTAACTAGGCTCCTAGCCAATGCACACTACCTCATTTTCATTATTTTGATTGCCTCAAACATGTCATAAAATGATGAATTAAGCATTTTAATAATTACCTTAGGCACTGATATAATTACCTGTGTCTACAAGTTTTCCTTTTCTATTTCCAAATTTAAGATCCTTAGATTCATCCTCTAGACACTAGCTTTAGCCTAGGATGATTGGGCTTCAATCAATATTTTCACATCCTCCTCATGAACGACTACCTCACCAAGCTACTGGCCTCCCACAGGGGTTAATCCCACAAAGGGACCCACCTTTTAAAAGGTGAATTCCATTATTTTAACCAAATTTTTCCTTATTGTTACCCTTTCTAATCAAGTTATTTTAGGGTTGAATTAGATAGTAGTCACTGGCTTCTTGAACTTAGGAGGTTCTAGGACTTCCACAACTGAGCTACTAGATGCTCCTAAGGCATCCATCCTTTCAATTTTTGGTCCTTGGGTTATCATAATTCTTATTTCTTGTTCCTTTACCATATCCCTTATCAATGAATTTATTTCATCTTGTATTCCAATAGTAGAAACCATTTTCATGGCCCATGAATGAGAAAGAGAAGGTATCTTTTGGATCAAGTTGTAACCAATTTGAATTCTCATTTGAACCATTGGAAAGATAAGAATGAGAATAATGTGATGTATTGGAAATATCCATGCTTAGTGGTTTTTGACCACTAAAAACCTAATGGAAGTGCCCAAAATTTTAATTTTAATAGTGTTATCTAAAAATAGAAAGTTTTTAAAAATAGTAATTTCTTAAATTATGTGTTGTAAATCATAGAAGTCAAACTACTTAATCTCCTTCAAGATTGGTGACCTTCCACATCCTCCTCTTACCTTCCAAATATGTATAAATAAAGATGTAGCCCAAAAAGGAGATTAGACATTTCTTCCCATAGATAAGAATATGTTTGTATTTGCAATCTTATGAGCAATAAAACATCTATTCTTAGAGAAAGCATTATTATTGTGTTATTTTATGTTTTTGAAATATATTTCACCCAAAAATCCTAAGTTTTAGATAAGTGGTATTAGAGCAGTTTGTCTTGAGAGTGTATGATCTTGAGGATGAGGCCAAGATACAAAAAGCTTGGGTGGAAAATAATATAGCTCATATATTATCCACTTATTCACTCTAAATGACCTGACAACACCAAGACATATGATCATTTTAAAGAAATGGTGAATAAATCCCTCCAGTGGCAACAAGCGTAGATGCCACAAAAATTTGCCCAAATTCTCCAACAAATCTTGATGGGAAATTTTGGCTCCTCATTTACACCCCCTAGCTTCTCATCCATGGAACATCCATTCAGTACCCCAACACCCTTCAAGGTTTGGATGAATTTTTATATCCCTACATTTGAAGTAAAAATCAATGTTGATATAGTAAAAAAATGTTGGATCAATTATCTTCCTATTTTTTTGTAAATAAATTCACCAATGGAGAGTATATTATTTTTCCTCTTTTGAAAGCATCATTGCCCATCAAAAAATTGTGGGAAGTGTACACAAAGAGGTTTAGTATGGATGACATTTGCATTGAGGTGGAACCTACTTGGGATGATTTCATGGAAGCTGTAAAGGAAGAATACTACCCCAATGGAACATATGATGATCTATACATATAGTGGAAACAACTTTGCCAATGTAAGGAATAGTCTATTCAAGATTACAATGACATTTTTTATTCTTTATCTAAGAGAATGGGCATCCAAAAAAGTGAGAAACATAAGGCTCTCAAATATCATGGTGGACTATATTTGTATATATGGGGGGAAATGGAACTCTTCAATTTGGAATCCCTTGATGAGGCATATAAGTTCATGGTGAAGATTGATCAGAATCATGGAAGAAATAATATGAAGAGTCAACCTTCAAAATGAAAAAGTGACAATGAAGGTCAAACATGAGGCTAAAATTGAGATCAAAAGGAATTCCAACATAAGAAACCCCAGAAGGGGAAGACTGGGAAATAGTGTGAATACCACAAAACTGGAACTCACTCCAAATAAGAATATCAAGCCATCAAGTCCCTAATTTATGAGTCATAATCCTTGAAATCTATTGCTCTACCTCATACACACCTTAAAGTCAAAGATGATAAAGAAGAGATAGTAGATGTTGAACCTGATACCATCATTGCTTCATCATAGACCCGTGAGGAAAGGCTACATGATAAGGAAAGGGTATTTCACTTAAAGTTATGGGTGAAAGGTAAGCCTCTACATTTAATTATTGATATTGGGAGTCAAAATAATTTAATATCTACTAATGTTGTGAAAATTATAAATCTATCCATGAAGCCTCACCTAAATCCATATAGTATTAGATGGTTGAGCCTAGGGAGAGATATTTGTATTATCCACCAGTGTCTTCTTTCATATGCAATAAAACCTTTCAAAGATGAGGCCTTGGGTGATGTGGTCAATATATATGTTTGTCATGTATTATTTGGTTAGTCATTCATGTATGATCAACATGGAATCTATGAATCAAGAACCCAAAGGATCACCTTCACTCTTAGAACACAGTGTTATAAGGTACTAGAAGTACCACCACCCATATTTGTCTCCTTAATTAGTGCTAAGAAATGTAAAATATTGGTGGAAAAGACAAAGTAATTTGTTCACATGGTGTTCAAGCCACATAAATCCAAGAAGGTTGATGTTTTATCCATGACTACACAATCAACACAACAAGAGAAGTAGATGGGTCAAATCATGGGAGAATGTGATGACTTATTCAAGTCACCAAATGGAGTTCCACTTTACTATCAAGTAAAAAATTTTATTGGTTTGGTTCTAAAATCACCTTTGACTAACAACCTTGTGTATCAGAGATCAATTCTGAAAAATGATGAGATAAAAAGGTAAATTCAAGAATTGATCTAAATGGGTCACATTAAGCCAAGCTTTTCACCCTATGGAAGCATAATTGTGTTGATGACAAAGAAGGATGGAAAATGGAGGCCTTGAATTAACTATCAAGCTTTGAAAAAAATCACTATGAATAATCACTATCCCTTCCTAGGATTCATGACCTATTGGACCAACTCCATGGTGCAAAGTTCTTCACTAAAATTGATCTCAAATCTAGTTATCACCAAACTCCTATCAATCCCATTAATGTTTGGAAGATTGCATTCAAATCTAAGGAGGGGATATTTGAATGGTTGGTTATGCCTTTTATTTTGATTAACACACTTGTAACCTTCATGAGGATGATGGATGACATCTTATGAACCTTCAGCAACTCATTCATGGTTGTCTACCTAGATGACATACTCATCTATAGTAGAACATGTGAGGAACATCTACATGTCCATAAGGTACTTCAAACTCTCTAATATCACAAGTTGTATGAAAATATTGACAAGTGTACATTCAAGATGATAACAATTTAGTACCTAGGGTATGTTGTGGATGAGGAGAGGGTCCATGTCAACTCATAGAAGATTCAAGCTATTCAATAATGGCTTACACCATGGACCCTCATAGAACTTCATAGCTTCTTAGGTCTTACAAAATTTTATCTCAGGATTCTTCTTGGATTATTACATGTTGCTTGGCCACTAAACCAAGTAGAGGATATAAATCTACAATTCAGTGGGGTGAAATACAATAAAGAGTATTTGAGAATTTGAATAATAGACTTTGTTCAACTCTTATTTTTTCCTTTCTAAACTTGCACCAACCTTTCACATTGATATATGCATCTGAATATGTCATGGGAGTTGTCATCATGCAACATGGCCATCATGTTGTATATCATAGTGAAACTTTCAATGATATAACCAAAAAATACCCAACATATGACAAGGAGATATATGACATTATGTAAGCCTAAAAACAATAGAAACACTACATCTTAGGGAAAGAAATGGTCATCCACACTGATCATAAACCATTAGAATTCATACAGATGTAGAGAAAATTGTGAAATGAGAGGCACCATAAGTGGGAAAAATTTATGTAGAAATTCCATAGGATAATGAAACACAAAATGGGAGCTCAAATACTACCATAGATTATCTGAGCTACCCACCAATTTCTATACTCAAAATAGTTCTTGATCTATGCAAACATGAGAATACCACCTGGGGTGCTCTATATAAAGTAGATCCTAACTTTTTTGATACATATTAGGCACTTTGAGAATATAAGCATGTGTTTGATTCCTATTTTAAAGATAATGTACTCTATCATATGGGGCACATCTATGTTCCAACTATAAAGTAGTAGAAGATGATATGGAAAGCACATTT
This sequence comes from Torreya grandis, assembly GCA_037957365.1. Taxonomy (NCBI): domain Eukaryota; kingdom Viridiplantae; phylum Streptophyta; class Pinopsida; order Cupressales; family Taxaceae; genus Torreya; species Torreya grandis. Next base: position 505,034 of record JARHVA010000725.1, on the reverse strand, counting down.
TATTAAGATACTTGGGCACTTTGGTGTAGAGAAGACATTAACACTTCTTCAAAAGCACTTCTACTAGCCCCATATATAGAAGGATGTGTAAAAGTACCTCAAATCTTGCACCCCATGTGTGATAACCAAGCCAACAGATAAGAATTAAGGATTATAAACACCATTTCCAAAAACAACCAGGCCTTGGGAATCTTCCTCAGTGGATTTTCTCTCAGGTTTGCCCACTTCAAAACATGGCAAGGACTATATTGTTGTTGTAGTTGATAATTTTTTTAAAATGGCTATCATGATTACCTGTAAGAAAAATATATCTAATAAGGAAACTGGTCAATTATATTTTATTCATGTATATCTCCATTTTGGTCTCCCCAAGTCCATTATTTTACATAGAGATAGTAGGTTCCTAAGTATCTTCTAGTCCACTCTATGGAAGATGATGGATACTAAGATGATGAAGTATATGACCTTCCATCCATATACTGATGGTTAGATATAAGTGTTGAACCACCTAATTATTCACATGCTTTAGATGTATCACTCCAAACATCTATGCACATGGGATGAGGGGCTTCTTTTCATACAGCATGGACACTATCAGTCCCTGCATAGCTCCACCAATTATAGTCTATTATAAGTATGTTTTGGGTTCCAAATCATGGCACTAATTAATGTATCCATTCCATTATCTAACATGGAATACACACCTCATGGGATATCTAAGGTATCAAAAGTAAAAAAGTTCATTAAATAAATCCAACACATCTAACAGTAGGTTCATGACATCTTGGAGAAGATGAATCAAAAGTACAAGCAATACCATGAAAAATATAGGGTTGCACACCATTTTACTATAGGTGACAAGGTTTGATTATGGATTCAAAAGGACCAACTTGTAGGCCCACACAAAAAAATTTAGGCTCTGCAATATGGTTCCTACATCATCACCAAAAAAGTGGGAGAAAATGATTTTGTGCATCCAATTTTCAATGTGGACCTCTTCAAACCATATCATCCACCTCTATTAGACACTTCAGTCATAGAAAAATAACTAGACATTGATGATCTTGATTTGTAGAGTTTTCCTCTAGTGGAGGAGGATCAGATTGTGGACACCTAGATGAATACAATAAGAGGGTGCTCTATTCCACTTTACTAGTGTTGGAGATGTGAAAACATAATGGCATATTTTATTGTAAAAGCCTAAAAATTATAGTTGTTATAATAAGCTATAGAAGAAACATTTAGTGACTATGGGTAGCCTATAAATGAAACCTATAGTGGCTACAAGCAACCTATAGAATAAATTTGTAGTTGTTATGGGCAGCTTATAAAAGAATCCTATAGTTGTTACATGCAGCCTATACATGAAACCTATAGTGGCTATAGGAATCCTATAGAAAAAACCTAAAATTGTTGTAGGAAACCTATAGGTGAATCCTATAGTGGCTATGGGCAACGTATACGTGAAAACTTGTAGTTGTTATGGGCATCCTATAGGTGAAGACTATAGTTACTATAGGTAACCTGTAGATGAAAGTTGAAGTTGATGTGAGAAACCTATAGGTGAAGACTATAGTTGTTATGGGTAACCTAAAAATAAAATTCCTACAACTTGACTGATACTACATGATTTTATATATAAGTGTTATTATAAATCGATAGGAATAGGTTAATGTCATGGTTACATTGGCTATGAATATATAAGCACTATGTGGTCATGGTTACATTGGCTATGAATATATGTTCATAGGGATGTAAAGGTCTATTTTTAATGATGCTTTTGTATGAATTTATTGAATCTAAGAGAAAATTGAGGATGATCATATGATTATTTGTCAATAGCTTGTGCATCACTATCATAGCTGTATGACTATTTAAAGTAGTTTATTTTTAATATCTATAAAAGATTGTAATTGAAAGAAGTTGTAATATATTTTTACTTCCTTAATATTCAAGAAAGTTGTAAAAAATTATAACAAAAGGAAGTTGTAATAGATCTGTACTTCCTTATTTTGTTTGGATGTTATTACATATTGTAACTACAAGAAGTTTGAATAGATTTTGTACTTCCTTATTTTTAGTGATCATCCCTTTAAAAGTGGGGAAAGAGAGGAAAAAAATTATGTAGATGTTAATAATAGATTAAAAATTAGATGATAATGTAGCTGTGTAGTAATTAATAGAAAGAGAAAAATTATCTTCAGATAAAGGCGTTACCAGAGTGCTATAATATAGAGAATGAGGGGTAAGAAGTGCTAGGCACTTGTATAAATTCCTTTGGAATTTTGAATAGAATAATTGATAAGTTTCTTTGTGTACATAGCCCAAAATTTGGGTGAGCCATCTTCAATAATGTGTCAGTATTGTTGTATGTTGTTTTTCAGCATCTTTTATTTTTCTATTTTCTATGTGTATTTATTATTCCATATTTATTTGTTTAAATTCCAAGTACACATTTAGATTATTTTCAATATATGGGTTACAAAGTATATTTTGATACAAATTTGTTGATCTAGGAAATTGAGTAATATTGTATGTAATAAAATCTTGAAACTTTCTATATTTAACCCAACAAGTGGTATCAGAGCCATCTTTGTGTGGTTTTATGTATTATTTTACAAGTTGTAAAACTCTATAGTATTTTAGATTTAGAGTAATATATTCTCAAGTGGGAGATCTTGAATAATGGTAGATGATGCAAGAAGATTGGTTGATAAGTTTAATGGATAGAATTTTATTATGTGGAAGATGTAGATGACTAAATATCTGCATCAAAAAGACCTCTATCTACCACTTGAAGGAAAGGCAAAAGGACAGGGAAAGAGAATAGATGAGGAATATAATGTCTTGGATAGAAAATATTTGGAAGACATAAGTTTCTACTTGGGAAGAAGTGTTGCCTCTAATATATCTAAAGAAAATATTACAAAAGAACTTATGACCACCTTATGCAAATTGTATGAGATGCCTTCAGTAGCAAACAAGGTTTATCTAATGGAGAGGTTATTCAACCTAAAAATGAATGAGAATTAAAGTGTAGATGAACATTTGAATGATTTTAATACTATTAAAAATTAGTTGACTTCTTTGAAAGTGAAACTAGATGAAGAAGTCAAGGTCTTCTTATTACTAGGTTCCCTACCTAAATCTTGGAATAATCTTGTGATGGTTTTGAGTAAAAATGTGTCTGAGAGAAATACTCTTAAAATGGAGGATGTTGTTAGTTTCATAATCTCTAAAGAAATGAGAAGGAAGACATCTGGTGAGACCTTAACAAGAAATGCACTAAATGTTGAATCTAGAGGGAGACAAAAGAATAGATAGAGGAGCAAGAGTCATAGATGAAAGGGAAGATCTTTATCTTCCAAACATAGATCCAAGTCAAAAGGAAGAATTGTTGTATGTTGGAACTATGGAAAGTTTGGCCATATGAGAAAGTAGTGTTGGGCTCCTAAAAATAATTACAAGGAGAAACAAAATAATGATACTAAATAGGAGGTAAATATTACCTCAAGTGATACTATTACTATGCATCAAGATGTTTTAGTTTTATCATGTGATACAAAGGTTGAGTCGTGGGTGATTGACTTAGGGGAATATTTTTATGCTACTTTAAATCCCAAGTATTTTACAACCTATGTAAGTGGAAAGTTTATCCAAGTTTTTTTGGGAGATAATGAACCTTGTGATATTATTGCTAAAGGGTCTGTAAAGATTCCAAGATATATAATGGAAATGAAAGGATACTCAAAGAAGTAAGACATGTGCCAAGTCTTACCAAAAATATTATTTATTTAGGTCAATTGGTAGAATATGGATGTATTGTTACTTTTAATGTAGAATCCTAGAAGGTGAAAAAAGGTAATCTTGTTGTAGCTAGAGGGAAAAAGGAAGGCACACTGTATTTGAGTAATTGCATTATTAATTCTAATACTGCATTAGTTTCTACTTTTGATCTAGAAACTAATTTATGGAATTCACTATTGGATCATATGAGTCAAAAAGGTATGACCATTTTACATAAGAAATGGAAGTTATTAGACTTAAAGTCTATTAATCTAGATTTATATGAACATTATGTTTTTAGTAAAAAAAAGAAAGTTTATTTTTTGAAGGTTGGGCTCAAAAGAAAATAAAATAAATTAGAATTAGTACATTTCGATGTTTGGGGACCAACCCCTATACAATCATTTTGAATCTCAAAGTATTATGTTATGTTTGTGGATGATTTTTGTAAGTTATAGGTTTATTATATTCAAAATAAGTCTAATGTATTTAGAACCTTTAAAATTTGGAGAACCCTTGTAGAAAATGAGTCAGACATGAAGCTAAAATGTTGAAGATATGATAATGGAGGTGAGTACACCTCAAAATAATTTTAGAACTACTATATACAAGAAGGAATCTAAAAAGAACTAACAATGCCTTGAAATCCTCAACATAATGGGGTAAGTGAGAGAACAATTATGGAGAGAGATATAATTATGAGACTTCATACTAGTTTTCTTCCTACTTTTTGGGAAGATGTGGTTCATAATATTATTTATTTGATTAATAGAAGACCGTCTAGTGCTTTAGATGGTGAGATTCCTGAGGAATCTTGGACAAGTAAAAGTGTTTCCTAATCTCATTTAAAAGTTTTTCACTGTGAAGCATTTGTGCACATTGATAAAGAAAATATAAATAAGTTGTATGCTAAATTAATGAGATGCACTTTCACTGGATATGGTGATAGGTCATTTGGTTATCTTTTTTGGTGTTTAGATGATAAAAATATTGTGAGATCATGTGATGTGATCTTTAATGAAAGTGTGATGTACAGGGACCAACTTGCAAAAAATAAAGTGGAAAGTCCACTTGGTAAAGAAAATATTGTCATACCTCTAAGTGTATTTGGAGAAAGAAAATAAAACTTAAAAAATACTCCATTTACCTCTACAAAATAAAATAATGGGAATAGGGTCATTAATGACCCAATGGAGTCTTCTAAGAATATTGGGCCAAAAGAAGCTCAAAGTGAACCAGTCACACCTATGGTAAGGAGGTCTACAAGAGTAAGTAAACCTCCTGATATATATTCTCCATATTTATTTTATTTGATACTAACTAATAGTGGGGAACGTAAATCATTTGTAGAAGCTAAGCACGACAAATATTGTGTGCAATGGGAAAAGGGAATGAAATTAGAATTGGATGCCTTAAAACACAATAAAACATGTGAATTGGTGAATTTACCACCTAATAAGAAAGCATAACAAACTAAATGGGTTTTTTATTTGAAGGAAGATGATATTGGACAAAAAACATACAAATTAAGGCTTGTTGTTAAATTCCTTATACAAAAGGTTAGAATTGATTACTCAGAGGTATTTTCTCCTATTGTCAAAATTACCTCAATAATAAATGTATTAAGTATTGTTGCTTCTAATGATCTTCACTTAGAATAGATGGATGTGAAGACAACATTCTTACATGGATATTTAGAAGAGGAAATCTACATGAAACAACTAGAAGGTGTTGAGGTAAAGGGGAAAGAAAGGCTTGCAAATTTGTTGAAAATTTTATATGGTTTGAAATAGGCACCTAAGAAATGGTACCTAAGGTTTGATACTTTCATGTTGGAGCATGGATATGCTCATACTCATAGTGATCATTGTGTTTAAAATAAGAAATTTGAAAATGGTGAATTAATTATTCTTCTACTTTATGTTGATGACATGTTATTGTGTGGAGCTAACATGTAGAGAATAAGTGAATTGAAGAAATTATTTTCTTCAAATTTTACCATGGAGGATCTTAGACTAGCCAAGAAAATTCTTAGAATGATAATTGATAGAGATAGATTGGTTAAGAAACTAATTTTAACTCAATATAAATATATTGAAAATGTGTTGTGAAGATTTGGTATGCAAAACTATAAATATATTTTCTACACCTTTAACTGGCCACTTCAAGTTGAGTAAGACACAATCTCCTAAGTCACAAGAGGAGAAAGATTATATGGAAAATGTGACATATGATTTAGCTATGGGTAGTTTAATATATTCTATGATTTACACTCATCTAGACATATCCCAAGAAGTTGGATTTGTGAGTAGGTTCATGAGTAACCCTGGTAAGCAACACTGGTTAGCGGTTTAGTGGATTTTAAAATATTTGTGTGGAACCTCTAGTATGTGTTTATGTTTTGAAGGTTATAATAGTGGGTTTTAAAGTTTTATGGATAGTGACATGCAAGGTGATTTGGATGGTATAAGGTTTACCATTGGCTATATTTCATAGTTGGAGGAACTACAGTCTCATGGGTTTCTAAACTATAGAAAGTTATTACACTTTCTACCACTGAGGCTAAATACAATGCTTGCACTAAACTAAGTAAATATTTGTTATGGTTAAACAAATTTATAGAGGATTTGGGAGTGAATCAAGATGGTTACACTCTATATTATGATATCTAAATTTTATTCACCTAGCTAAAAACTATGCTTTTCATAGCAGGACAAAGCATACAAAGCTTTGTTACCACTTCATACGTACAATTTTGGAAAGTGAGTAGTTCAAGCTTGAGAAGATTCAATCAAAGCAGAATATTATATATATGATTACTAATATAATTTTAGTAGTGAAGTTGAGGTAACACTCAACTTCCATTGGACTTCAAGCATGAGCTTGAAGAAGAAGAAATTAGTATTCTAGGTTTAAGTGGGATGTTGCAGCAGTTGGTGTTATGGGCTTATGTCTCCAAGTAGGAGATTGTTGGAGATGTGGAAACATAATGCCTCATTTTATTAGAAAAGCCTAAAAATTGTAGTTTCTACAGGAAGCCTATAGTTTCTATAGGTAGCCTATAGAATAAACATGTAGTGGCTATGGGTAGCTTGTAGAATAAACCTATAGTTGTTATGGGTAGCCTATAGAAGAAACCTATAGTTTCTATAAATAGTCTATAGATGAAACATGCAGTGGCTATGAGCATCTTATAGAAGAAACCTATAGTTTTTATAGGCAACCTATAGGTGAATCTTGTAGTGGATATGGACAACCTATAGGTGAAAACCTATAGTTATTGTGGGCAACCTACAGGTGAAGACTGTAGTTGCTATGGGTAACCTATAGATGAAACTTGTAGTTGCTATGAGTACCCTATAGGTTAATACTATAGTTTCTAAAAGAAACCTAAAAATAGAAATCTTGTAACTTGACCAGTGCTACATGCTTATATATATAAGTGCTATTATAAATTGATAGGAATATGTTAATGTCAAATTTCAATCCTAATGTTATGGATCAATATAAGCACTAGGTGGTCATGTTTACATTGGTTATGGATATATGTTGGTAGGGCCAAAAAGTTATGTTTTTAATTATGCTCTTATAGGCATTGATTTAATGTAGGAGAAACTTGAGGATGGTTAAATGATGATTTGTTAATAGCTCGTGCATCATTGTCATAGCTGCATGACTATTTAAATTGGTTTATTTTTAATATCTATAAAAGATTGTAATCACAAGAATTTTTAATATATTTTTACTTCCTTATTATGAAAATAAGTTGTAAAAAATTATAATAAAAGGAAGTTGTAATAGATCTGTACTTCCTTATTCTACAAAGAAGTTGTAACAGATTATAACTATAAAAATTTAGAATAGATTTTGTACTTCCTTATTTTTAGTGATCATGCCTTTAAAAGTGGGAAAAGAGGTATAAAAATTATTTAGATGTGAATTATAGACAAAAATAAAGGTGAGAATGTAGTTGTGTAGTAGTTTACAAAAAGCTAAAATTTATCTTCAAACAAAGGTGTTTCCAGAGTGCTCTAATACAGAGACTGAGGGGTAAGAAGTGCAAGCACTTGTATAAATTCCTTTGGAATTTTGAATAGAAGAATTATTGATTTTATTGGTGGACATAGACCAATATTTGGGTGAACCATGTTAAATACTATGTCAGTATTTTTTTATGTTGCTTTTCAACATCTCTTACTTCTCTATTTTTTGCATGTATTTATTATTCCATATTTATTTGTTTAACTTGAAAGTACACATTTAGATTTTTCTCAATCTATAGGTTACGAATTAGATTTTGATATATATTTTTAAACTAAATTATTATAATTTGGGAAATTGAGTAATACTATATGTAATAAAATATTGAAACTTTCTATAGTTAACTCAACAACCAGGTGGTCAAAAGGGGCAAGCTTAGCCACCAAGGTGAGTGTCTCACAAAGAATCAAATAAAGACACAAATACCACAATTGATGAGTATTTATCAGAGCAATGGGGACCATTTATTCTCAAGGAGGGAGGAATGATCTGAGCAACACTTCAGGTGATAATTTGGGTGATGGTTCTACCCCAATTAGTGGTAGAACTTTTAGGAGCAATAACTTTTGAACCATAGCTCCATTTGACTCCCCGTTTGAACCATTGGAAAGATAAGAATGGGGAGAAAATAATTATATGTTATAAGATATGATCAATGTTCTTTGACCCTCAAAAACTGAATATAATTTCCTAACATTTCAATTTTAATAGTAATATCTAAAAATAGAAAGTTTCTAAACATGGTAATTTCTTGAATTTTGTATTGTTGTAAATCATGGAAGTCAAACCACTTCATCTCCCTTGAGATTGGTAACCTTCCAAATCCTCCTCCTACCTTAAAAATATGTATAAATAGATATGTATCCCAAGAAAGAGATTAGACATCTCTTCCCAGAGATAAGCATATGTTTGTATTTGCAATCTTGTGATAAATAAAACATATATTCTTAGAAAAAGAATTATTATTGTGTTATTTTGTGTTCTTGAAATATATTTCAACAAAAATCCATGATTTTTGGATCAATGTTTTAAATGTTAAGAATGAAAATTAGATCCATGTATTCTCAAGTGATCATGATGAGATTGAATTTTGGGATGATTTGGATGGCTTTTTTTCAAAGTTTGAGAGTCCATCTCCACCCCATATCAAGATTGAGGAATGTCTTGTAAGGAATAATATTAAATGTATTCATCAAGAAGAGATTAATGACATATTTCATCCATGTTTGAATAGATATCAATAATTATAAGATCTTAATAAGCCACTACCTCAAATAGATCATAATGAATACACCAATCTAAGTATTTAAATCAAGATACTAATACAATCATTAAATGAGAATGTGACATATCAATATTATAATATGAATGAGGCAAACTTAGCATTATTGATGCAAGAAATAATAATATGGGAGGAGGATGATTGGGTCTTGGATCCATATATTCAATCCATGTCCCTGAGAATGGGGGTAGGAGGCCTAAATGCATCATCAAGAAGCCATGAACATACAAGTGATCCAATCTACAAGAAGACACTACCAAGAGATGACAAACATGATTCAAGGTTCCATGGTGGACAAAATAGATTTCCATTTAACCCTAAGGGAAATCTTTTCACTTTAGGTTAGTTATTTTAGGCTTGTCTTATTTTAATAAGTGATTAACACAAGCAGAAGTCTACTTTCATTTTTTTTGTCTTATTTTCCTATGTCCTTAGTTTAGTTGTCCTTTCTTGTTATATTAGTTGTTATTTCCTTTCAATCTTATTTTTTCATAGACAAAGAAGTATTACATAGCCCAGAATATTTTGTTTGACATTCAAGAAAGTCATCAAATCATGTTGTCATGTCTTAGATTGCCATTATCATGTCAAATCTAGTAGGTTCTCTTGACCAAAACGTTGGTCAACCCCTTTGAGTCACCAAAAATGTTGTTATTTTGGCCTGTCAAGGCCAAATACCAACCTGTATAATTCAAAACTTTCTAGGATCCTATCAATAGCCTCTATAAGGTGGTCAAATATGTGAATTTTAGTTTAAAAAGCTCAAGTCATGGTCATTTAATATTTAAATTTAGGTAAAAATGTCCTTAAAATATCCAATATGACTTAAAATATATTCAAATTCATGAATTTTACTTTAGTCCAAAGTTTCAAAAGCTAAAAAAGTGTTTAAATGTAATTTTATGTCAAAAAGAGCTATTTTAAACTCCCATGTGCCAAATTTGGCTTCCAAAAGCATGGAAAAGGTTTGAAATTTTTATTTTCATGATAATATACTCATTTATATTCTATCACATTGTAATTTTGGTGGTGGAAGCAATAGTTTTCAATAAAAGGAAAATAAAAGGCTATTTTCATTCATTTTGCAAGAAATAAGGATCTGTACAGCCAAATGTATAGCTAAGGCTTGAAATAAGAGCATCAAGGCATGAAATATGTTAATGAATATTTTTATAGAAACTTGTCTCCATACAGGCACAATAATGGTCTCATATAGTCACCTTCCTCCTTTGCACATAGAGACATACCTTCAAGTTTGTTGCTGGTATAGATTGGAGAGAGAAGGTACAAATCTAAATTTTTTGTCAAATAAATTAGACTCATAAGAATTAATGATGGAGTAAGTGGTTATATAATCAATCTCTTCTTCCTCATGAATCATCCATTTGAATTTAGGCTAATTTTTGTAGTCTTTCATCTATGAAGGCAACTAGTTTTCTTCCATTGCTCATCACCAAGGAAACATTTAAGGAAAATTAAAAATTTTAGAGATTATTTGGAACATAATACACATTTAAATATAATAATATATCTATTTTCCACACATATCATGGTTAAAAAAATATCAAAAAGACAAGGAGTATAATCTGTCTTTTGGCAAGCTTCTGAATAGAGAAATTATATTGTCTAGGAGAGAGTGAAGGTTTTTAAGATTTCTTGGTGTCCTCAATATCATGTATTTAATTCATGTCATCATGTTTTCAAATAATTTTCCTCAAGATATTCTCTAAGGATTCATGTCATAGCCCATCTTTATGCTCTCAAAGAATTTTAAAAGGCTATTTTAGTATTGTTTAAGGAAAATTAGTATATTTTGAGGTTTTTGTAGAAACATATGTTTCATTTTTAACCTAATATCCTCCTTATTTGGCCTTAAAATTAATATATGTAGTAGAGGGTAGGACTATGATTAAATATGACCCTTTAATCTATCATTAACATGCTCATAATGATCTCAACCACCTCCATATCACTCACCTCTATGAACACTATCAAAACACTACCATTCTTACTATGTAGGGATTATTTCCATCCACCATGCATGTTTTCACACCATCATTCATTCCCCTCACCTTATACTCACCTTAATTTCATGTTTTCATTTTAATAAAGAGGTAAGAACTAGGGAAGTATTTTCATGGTCATTCAAGATGAAGGTATGCACACCTTGAAACCATTAACTACAAAAAATAAGGTGGCCTACAATAATTCACTAGTAGAGTAAACATTTATCATGAAGCTATAATGAATGGAAGGGTTGGAGATAACTCTTTGAAGGTTTAATCCTAAATATTTTCATCAAGTGGTAGTATATTAAATAAAAAATAGCGTGATCATGTCTTGTCATCTTATTTAAGGCTATATATATATATATATATATATATATATATATATATATATATATATATATATGGTACACACAATTAGCTACTATTGATGAAGGACATATGCCTTAGGATGTTTTGAAATGACATTAAGAGTATGATGAATATGGGCCATTGAAGATGGTTTATCAATCTTAATAAGATTATAATCATGTCATAAATATAATAAGGCAGTTATATAATTTCATTTAGGTGTCTTATAGACACCTATAAGCCTATTTTGTTCCAAAACCTATAGTTGGTCAAGGTCTTGGCAACCTTAAGGATTGTCAAGATGAAAATGAAGCAACACAAGATCTAACCATATAAGGATAGTTAGCTTCAGTAAGTTATCTTAAGGACAACATAATATGAAGGTCTTGTAAGGATAAATAATAAAAAAATGAGACCTATAGCCAACCCACATAGAGGACACCTACAACCAAGTAGGTGAACCATCCTTGACAATGACTTCATGGGAAGTTTTTTCATGATTTAGCCCTTTGAGAGGTTATCAAAGTTGTTAGGTGAATAATCATGAAATAAAACCATCAATGAAACTTTGGGTGTTTTTAAACTCCCTAAATCTCCCTCAGAGTCAAATCAAGTTTGTACAAGCATGGGAAAGGTCAAAAAGCATAATCAAATAAGTGAATGGTACTTCAAATATACATCAAGGTTTTGAACACTCTAGGAGGGGTTGTTAAATTTGAGGAAATAATTATGATATAAATATAATAATGGGTATATTACCTATTTATCAAGCTCCCAAAACATTTATAAACTCCATTCAATCATTATATACACCAACAAATAAGTACAGCCAAGCAAAGTGTTATTGGAGTGGTTTGTTTTCAAGTTAAGAGATAGAGTTATAAATGATATTTAGGTTAAATAAATACTTCAAGATATTCACTTTGAATAGTTTAAAATGATATTAAATCATCAAGATCATAAAGTGAGTTTTCTAAACACAAACTATAGTCAACACCCACCTCAAAAAACCACCACCTATAACAAAAAACATAGTCATGTATATTGCTCATAGAAAAGGTCTATTTCCATATAGATGGTGGTACATAAAGGAATATAATGGTTTAAGGTTTCATGAAACAATGTTTTCAAGGAATATCTAGGAAAATACGAGAATGGTACTCCAAATCATGCTACAGTCATCCATTTTATGAAGATGCACCTACAACCCTCTCAAAGAACTTAGGCCTATTTCCAAAAGGGAGTGAAGAGGGGTTTTACATAATAGTAATGAGGATTTTCATGATAATATCCATGATAAATGAATATTATGGATGAAAATTAGGTTAGATAAGGAAATTTATACTCCAAACCATCTATAGTTAGGTTCACCTAATAAGGTCCACCTATAGCTAGACATGAGTTGATAAGGTTAAAGTATAAACACAATCCTAACTTAACACTTTTGAAGACTAAGGTAAGATGATAAAAATATAACTTCATGATATGAAATATTAATTAATATGATAATGAGGTTTTCAAAGGGTTTACGTAAGGCTCTAAAACAACTAGGTTATAGTCAGCTCACAAAAAGGTATACCTACAACCACTTGAATACAACCTATTTTCAAGAAAGAAAAATGATCAAGCAATGGCCTAATTAGATAGTCACTTGAGAAAATGGAGGTTTCATGAGAAAATTTATGATGAAATTATGTTTTTTAGGATGAATGAGACATCTGAAATTATAATTTGATCGAGGTCACACAAAAGTTACACCTACAACCAAGAGTGACATTTTCTCTCTCACAATCAACATGCTTTAAAAATGTAAGGTTAAGAGAATTCAAGTCAAGGAGGTGAATTAATAATATAAATTGACCATGGTCATCTTAAAAAATTATTAATAAATCTAAATCATTGTTTGATTATGACATGAGGATATAGTACATAGACTTGTACAAATTTTGGACTGCAGGAAGCCTAAAGACCTTGTTAGAAGAGAGAACATGCTAGTAGTTTGGTCGTAAATGATGATTTAAAGTGAGGTAAGGAGATGGATGGTAGATAAATAAGTGTTAAATTTATTTTTAAATATTTCATTTCCCATGAAATCATCTCCAACATGCATCAACATAGTCAAATGTACACATAATCAACACTTGGTATGCAATTTTGAGAGAAAATTGTGACTTTGGAGCACCTATAAGTAGAACTAGCCTCTAAAATTTGGATAAATTCATAATTATGAACTCATAAATATTTTCATTCCTTTGATATTTTATAGGATGAGTGGAAACATTCACTATTTTAGCACAATCATAAGGCAATCTAGTAACAGTCTTAATTGAAGCAATCATGCTTATTTGAGGTATAAGAATTAAAAAAGAGATATTATTATCATGATAAGTGTTTTAGAGATAAAATATGATTTTAAATAATAATTATAAACTCTAATGTAGATATATAAGGATGAACATGATGATCTAGGGTCACATAGGCTATGTTTGTAACAAAACCCCATAAGCAACCTCAAAGGCATCATGACCAAAATAGAGATCCTAATGTAAAGAGAGGTCATAATGATGTAAATTTAATTAATTTTTTTTTACATTTTCCCCCATATAATCCTATATGTGCCTAAGCTATCAAAACTCATTTTTAGGCTAAAACTCAATTTTAGGCCTAGAAGGTCTATAACACCAAAAGGTACTTTCAAGCCCTATCAAGCAAGATGACACCTTCATATTGATATAATGATATTTTATAGTTCATATGTGATGATTTAAAGTATGGATAAGTAATGGAGGATTAAAATTCATCCAAAAAATTTAATTCGATATTTTTAAGCACCCTTTCAAGCCACCTAATCAAATGCTCATATCTTTCACCATGTGAAGAGTTTGTCCAGAATGCTTGTAAAACCTATAGGCAATTTTTTTCATGTGGATATATTCTCATAAATTTTTCATGGCAACCAAATATTTTCAAGTAATTTAAGGGGGTATTTGTAATATATATTCATGGAAAGAATTTTGGTTTTGGAGGTTTGTACTTTATGAACCATTGTTAAGAAGGTTCAACTTCAAAACTCTCCCAAAACCTTATAGTGACTAGTTTTGAGAAAAGTTAAATTTATTTCCATAAAAAAATCATGTATAAACTAAAAAATATTAAAAAATAAATTAAACTTAGAGAGGGTCCCATAAATACTAGTTTATTGTATGAAATTATATAGATCAGGGAAGAAATTAGGTATTTTGGATAAAAAAGCACAAAAATGAGGTAAAAGATAGTTTACATGAAATAAATTTCATGGAGATTAAATACTAAGACTTTTATTCATCCTAAAATCATCATTTGGTCATAAAAAAATACTGTAAGTGCCCCTACTAGCTCCTTCAAAATAACCACTCTATAGAAAATTGAGGCATAATTGACCTAGTCAAACATGGTGATTGAGTGGCAAGAGTTTCTTCATTAATTAAACCTATCTCATCGTTTGAGGAGTTTTTAAAGGTATAAAAACAATTTTACTTGAATTTTTCATGGTTTTATTGAAGGTTCTAATGGATTTCAAGTGCAATTAGTAGGCTACTAAACCTATTTAGCCTAGTAGGCTTGTTTAGTCAAACTTTTGAGTTAAAGATGGTGTTGAATAGATATAAAAGATTTAATATGGAATATCCATGACAAATATATTCTATTTAAGTTTAATTATCATTTTCATTCAATCTTCAAGTGTTATTTCATACAGAGAGGGGCTTCATTAGAGATAACTAATCTTGAAGTGTTAATCACTCTAGTTGACTAGTTGGCTAGTATCATGCATCTTTCATTATTTTTATGAAAAATAAGAGTTTAGAAAAAAATTAAATTCACTTAAATTGGAGTAATAAACTAAATATTTGCATAAATTTCATGCATGGAGAAGTTTGAGTAACTCAAAAAGGGTCCACCACCTTTCCAACACCAAAAAGAGGAGCATGCAAAGCATTGGCACAAGGATATTTCCTGAAGGATATTATTATTAATTTTAAATATTAATTTGACTTATACTTCTCCTATATGCCACATTGGCTAGATTTTCTTCTATTTTCTATATATTTAGGCTTTCAAGCTAATTTTTAGGATCCCTCTCTTGGGCATGACTAAACTCTACCAAGATTGAGATTTATAACCTTCTCAGATAATAAAATGACTATTTTCATATTTCCATATTATGTTATAGTGTTTTTATGTTAGTTTATTTGAACATGTGGCAGTATATTCTCCCTTTTTAGGTATTAATCTCATCTAACTACTAGTATGCTAACTTATGTAGGTCATGTTTAGTGTTTGATGTCATTTGACTAAGTTAATAATGGATATAATTAACTAGTTAGTACATTTAATTAATCCTATTCTATATTTTACCTCATACTTTAATCATATGATGAAACCTCTATATGAAATATTGATGCATAAGAGTCATTTGGAGTTGTAGATTTAGTCATTTTCTTGTCTTATCATTATTTTAAGATCTCAAATAGAGTGGATGAAGAATCAATATATGTGTATCACCATTAGTAACTTCTATTTCCATTTCATTTATCCTTCCAACCCTTTTCATCCCAAAAAATATGGTAAGTTTTAATAATAATGAGCAAAATGATACATTAGAGGAGTTAGCCTCATCAAAACTAGAAGTATAGTCTTAGTTAGAGTGTCTTGCACCTCAAATCATTATAATGTTAGTCTAGGTGTGAAGGAGTTTTAGAGCAATATGTCAAACTTCAAGCAGGGTGCTATTTGGGTTGCTAACACATAGGAAACAAAATAACCACCACTTCACAGAGTTATATGACTACCTCCACTCAATCCTAGTATATGTAGATCATCCTAATGAAATGAAAAACCTTGGCAGTGGAAACCATGGATGTAAATGAAGAAGAGGAGACTACCACATTTTTATTCAAGTATTATGATACTAGGGAATAAATAGGTGAATAATAAATTATGTAAAATGGGACCCATTAATATTCTACATATAAAGGTAATTAAAATAGGGAATTAAACATGCACAAAAAGGAAATTTCAAACACTAGAAGAAATAGAGGCCTCCCATATAACATCATTTTCTACATGGAAAACATGGATACAAATGAGTGGAGGAAAAAGTTTATGGATTTACTCAACATCGCCAATAAAAAGGGGCAAGAAAAAAAAGTAGTAAAACTAAAAGGAAAAAATGAGATTTTGGTCACATACTATGAAATAAAGTCATTAGAAGAAGTAGACCCAAAGGAAAGGGAAATAAATTAATATAGAATGAATAATGAAAATTTATTTAAAATAAAAACATTGTCAGGAATGTGCCATGGGAAAGGATGAATACATACATTATCAAACTTTTATAAAATTACAAATATAGAAAGACAACACAAGGTAGCCATAGCCAATTTGGACTACATCACCTTAAGTCCATTTGAAGTAGATTATATAACAATAGGAATTTGAGAATACTTACATGATATCCTAATAAAAACCAAATAGAATATTAGATAGGCTTAAATTATAGTATAAAATTACCAAGATAAGGCTTTTAATAAAATTTTATAAGAATTAGCTATGTCTCCTTCTAACCACAAAAGGGTGATACAACTCCAAAAAAGGAATTAAGAACAAAATAGGAAAAAAATAGTGTTGAAAGATTTGGAAAAACAAGGATAATTACAACATGAAAAATAAATTGAAGATGTGGTGATTCAAAAAAGAATGTATCTAGAGAAATAAGTACATGACGAAAAAGGAAAATCCAGGAAATTGTTGAATTAGCTACTCAATAGGCTAAAAAATTGTTAGATAAATAAAAGACAAAAAGGTAAGAAGTAAAGATAAGGGTATTATAAAAATAATTAGATTAAAAAATGAGTTTGGAGGAATAAAATAAAAATCAAGTGGAAGAAGAATAAGAATAAATTAAAAAGGAAGAGGAAAATAATAAAATAGAAGAAGGTGAAAAAAATAAAAAAGGAGGGGAAAAATTAAAAAAAGAAGAGGAAAGGAAAAATAGAGAGGAGGAAAGAAAGAGATAATAATAAAATACACAAAATATAGAGGAAGATAAAAAAATAAGAGGTAGAGAGGAAAAATGAGGAAGAATAACATAAGGGTAGAAAAGACAAAAAGGAGAAAAGGATCCCAACAACCCCTATATAAGTTCTAATGATATAATGGACATCATAAAATATAAACTACACACAACTATAGGAACACTTGGAATGGTCCAAATTAGTACTTATTCTCTCATGGATCCACTCCAAATAATTAAAGTAGAGTTGGCAAGACACAAGCAAGCCACATCTAATGTCTTGGTGTCATCAAGTTTTTGACAACATGGGGTAGAATGGAAGATCATAGTGGATGTCCAAAAATTAAATCCCATGTAAAAATAAAGGGTTGGATAAACCCTTATTCAAAATGCTATAATGGATTGGATGACATAGTGTGTCAACTTAGAAGAAGGTATAAAGAGGTGTTTAACCACCTTGGGCAACATTTGACCATAATATGACCTAGATATAACTTTGCTATTGAGAAATAATTAGATAGCATAGTGTAGAATTTCAAAAATCATGTTAGGGCCATAGTGGACAAAATCCTCATAAAATTTGAGGCTCGGTAATTTTTTAAATAAGAAATATTAGGACCACTTAGAGGATAAAATTAGGTCAAAAGTGTTGAACATAAACAACATGTGAATAAATTATAGGTAAAACTAGAAGATGTAGACACATATTTTTATTATTCTCTAAGTTGGCCACTATGGACTCAAGATAATAATATTTAGATGGAGGAGATGGAAAAATAACTAAGTGTTGTATCTACTAGCTTTTGGTCTCAACATATTCATTCCAAGCTAGAAAGAGATCAAATTATATACCTACATGAGCAATACAAGGATAAATAGGGTTAATACATATCATTATATGAGGACATGGAGGATTATATCACTTACTTGAGCACCCATATGGAGACATGGAATTTTGAATCAAGGAACATGATACTTTCTTATACATATTAGAAAACTCTCCAAATCCAAAAGACATAATGATGGTAGCCAAAGAAAATGTAGCCATAAATAATCACAATGTAGAAGTTTAGAAACTCATTTTGAATTTGGAATTTTTACTAAGGAATCGATGAAAAAATATGAGAAACATCTACCCAAAGTTGAAGGATCTACCTGATAGTCATATTTTTTTGAAAAACACCAATTTTGTTAAGTTACACATATTCATTAGGTAGCTATCAATACTTTATAATTATATCAAGGATGAGATAAAGAAATAAAATTATATCAAATGTTGTAATTATTGTCAATAATATAAGGACCAAGCCCCAATTGCCATAGAGCCATTACATTTAAAACAATAGAAAAATATTTCTATAGGCTGACAAAACATATGATCCTATTGATTGGACCATGAATTAAGGAATCAAGCCTTATGGTAAGAAAGGGAAACCTTATTGAAGAAAATGAATGTCTCACACATACATGGAAATTGAATAGGGAGGCATTTAGTCAGTATTTAAACCACAATATTTTAATAGAGTAGATATAACATAAAGAGAGTTGAAGTGCAGTAATTCATAATATTAAGAGGTTACAAAGTAGAGTAACCTTCGTAATATCATATATTGCTATAGTTTAAAGAGATAAAAAAACATTATATTTAGAATTTATTATACAAATAAAGACAACTTAGATTAGGAATTATTTGGTATTATGTACTGAATCTTGTGAATGTGCACACCTACAAATTTTATTTTATGAATGTATGAAATAAATATTAATCCCTATGTGACATTAGTTATAACTAAGGTAACTTAATTTACATAAACCATTTGTATTTAAATTTTTAAGATTTTTTCAACATTTTTGATTAAATATGTATACAAACACCATGAATAGGATGTGCATGATGTGCAGGAGGTTGAGGAATGAAATGTTGATTACCATAATATAACATTATAGAGTGAATCACCTTAACTATTAGGATACTGATAGTAATTACCTAGTTATAAGCGAAGAAACCACTACCATCTTGAGAAAGGGTGGTATAAGTAATGAAATAAGTCATACATGATATTTTTCATCTAGTAATAGTGATAAATGATATAATTTAATGTTGAAATAGGGAGAATTAAGCAAGACTTGAGTTTTTTATGGTTCATCCTTATGACATATTGAATATATGATTTCTATTTTTCCCATGTTAGACTTGAAAAAAATGTTGTACTAATATTAAAATTTTAACATATGATTTTTGAACAATTGGAAGCAATGAATGTTCATCCAATATAGCCATATACTCCTAAAAAATATAAAATAAACATAAAATTGAAATGGTATAAATAAAAGGGAATTTTTTATTTATGAATATTACTAAATTATTATGAAATACAAAGCAAAATAAGATAATTTCAATTTCAAATATCATCCAAGGTCAAAATAAAATGTTTTCAGTGTTAGCAATTATGTTTGAGGTTGAAATCATGTTATTTTAGTGTTAGATTTAAATCTAAGGAGAAAAGGAAATTATTTTAGTGTCATATATTCATGAATTTATCTAAACCCTAGGATCAAAAAATTGAAACCCTAGAAGTTTAAATGCTACAGGACTTAGGGTTTAAAATTATCCAATAATAAAAGAGTTCATCAATAAAGGTTCATGACTATCTTAGATTCACCAATATGTTTTTATCTAAAATTAGATTAAAAAGTGAATTATAAGATAAATTGAATATAATGGAGGAAAATGTTCTAAATGTATTTATAATAAACAACTTGAAAGTAAAGGACCAAATTCATAAAGGTAAAAAAAATGCAAGCAAGATAATTGTGGAACATAAAAAAAATAGTTTTTGCTATCTAATTTTTGAACATGTTGACTGATAAAGAGTTAAAACATGAAAATAATCATGATATCTAAAAGTTACCAAAGGATATATTTGAGACTATGTAAAGATAATAATTCAAGATAAAGGGTAGGATTTATTTCCACCACCATCCCAGTCGGTTGATCTTATATTTTTATAAAAATGGGAACTTTAGGCTTGGTATTGTGTGACAACTTGAATTGGATTTGTATATAAAAATTTGACCTTTAGAAGTGTAAAAAATACATGTGGACATCTTATCCAAGGTTTAAATTCTATTAGGTCATGAAATGATTGAAAAACCTAAAATTAGAAAATGTTGGAGTGTAGCTGGGTTGAGATCACCCCAATCACCTTGACAATGGTTGAACATTTCATACATATCTAATACTCAAAGGAGGAAAATAAACCCACATGTAATTATTCCATTTAAAGTGTTTTATGTAATTATTCTCCTTTGAATATATGAAGGAATCTATAATCAAATTGAATACTTGATCATTACTTGATAAAGGATGAATAAAATAGGATTTTGATTTCATTGGGGATTGATTTTAGTCATCAGAATCATAATTGGGATGAATAAGTACATTTCTATCAGTCTACGCTTGTTTAAATATGTCTATGTATTGAAATTTTCAATTGATGTAATAAATAAATTGATTGTACCTTTATTGATATTAAAAATGGACAACCACATGCTATGAATCCTAAAAACATGGAAGACAAGATAAGGGAGGGTTTTATTTCAAAAATTTATTGTTAGTGGGTTAATGATAGGAATGACCCATAGGGACAAGAATTCCTCTTGCCATTTTCCTTATTAGACAATGTTGTCCACTAGGTAAAAGTGCTAGTTTTTTATTTTGGTTTAAACATACATACACATAAGGGTTTTTTAGTGATAAAAATATTTTTTTTTGGGGTAGATGAGAGTTTGGAATAAAAAATGGTCTTTAGTAGTGCTTAATATAGGTGAGGTGGTAAAATAGATAATAATTAAGTGCATAATGTAATTAATATGTAAAAGGAAAAAGATTACATAATCAATTACTCATGACCAAAATTAGGTTACTATTCCATCCCAAATTAATTTGAAAGTATTAGTTTTTTATGATAAAAGTTTTATTTTCATTTGCTTTTATTTTCTTTAGATCAAAACATATTAGTTTTTTTTGTTTTACTAGTTTAGTTCTACTTTAATTTATTGTAGTTTATTTATTTCCAATAAATAAATTCGTAATCACCATTAATTAATTTTTACTTTCCCATTGTTTTAATTTTTTCACACTTATTATTAATGGCCACTCATGACGTATTTGTAACTATGAATTAAGGTATGTCCCATGATTGAATTCAGATTTTTATTGAAAGGAGTTGGATTTTCATATTGTAAGAAATAATTTTTGTGATATCATAAAAATTTATTAATACTTATCATTTTTAAATATAAATTTAAAATTTTATACAATTAATAATTTTTAGGGAGAGTGAAAGAATCAATAAAAAATGTGTAAAATATTTGGCATAAGGATTTCAATTCCCATTAACTAAATAATGGTGTTTCCCTGTCAATTTTGAATAAAATTAGAGATAATTAAATTTTTATTAAAAGTGGATGATTTATTAAATATATAACATTGATATATATTCCTAATGGAAATAGATAAATGCATAGAATGGAACAAAAGGTATCTCCATTGGGGATATGGACACATGGTTATAAGTATATCAATGAATGAATTTCATTGAAATTTGTGCATAAAAGATAAATACTAAGATAAAGGGGAATATCAATTTTTGAAAAAAATACATGACCTTAAATTATATTTGATATTTGGTAAAAATATCACAAGGGGAAAACATCCTCATGAAATCCCACAAATGATCTAGAAAGACGAGAAGGGTTAGTATGTTGCATGGTAATGTTTTTTTAAATTTTATTTTTTGTTCATCTTATTTTATGATAATTTTTATGTTATGTTCATGAAGAATATTATAAAACTTTTCCTTAAATATTTCTGATTATTTACCCACCCATTCACCATTTGTTATGGAAAAGCACACCCAAACTCTTAAAGATTGTTACTATGAAATATTTGCTTACAAATTATTTAATTTATTAGTTTATATAATGCATTAAAATTTTTTATGTAATGTTTTGAGATATAAATAATATTATATAATAAAATTAACAAGTAATATTATAAGGTAGGAAATAACTTTTTGATGTAAAATTTCAAAAGAATATTGTGTTACAAGAAATAACATTCTAGGATGGGTTTAACTAGTGGAGGATGGGTGATTGAATACAACAATGGATATTTTGTGGAAGATTATGTAAGACACCTTTGTAAATAGGATAAAAATTTATTAAAATTAATAAAATCTATGTGGGGAATTTATTTGGCCAAAGATATGAACTACATACTTATAATGATTGAAGGGGATTCTTTAAAAATCATAAACTATCTTTGGGGGTTAAATAATCTTAGTTGGAATATCAAGAAGCTAGTTAACGAAAGCTTGAGTTTACTCCAATATTTTGAATAAGTTTATATTAACCATATATATAGGAAGGAAAAAAATGTGCAGACTATTTTTCCAATGTTGGGCTCATAAAATCAAGAATTTCTAAATGGGTAGATAAAGATGATCTTACTTATCCCATCATCCAAATCCTTATTAAAATATAAAGGTTAATCTTAAATATACCAAGAATCATGACTTACCTAAGTTTAAAAATAATCATCAATCACCAAGTTAGCCTTTTTTTGAGTTCTAAATATTTTTATGGAGTGGTTATAGTTCTTAAATCTATTCCATTAATGTCAATCCTTAAAAAGTATAAGTTGTAAACGGGTGAGGCAAGTTTGAGATATTATGTAAATAATTCACTCCATTGATCAATAATGGAGAAGCAAGTGTAACCCATGAGTTGGCCATCATTTAACATTTCCCAATCTACATGGAGATTAAAATTATTTACAAATTAGGGGGAGACTTCATTTTTTATCAAGATAATAATTTCACATGCATCAAGGTTATTCTTACTTTATTTTTTGTTGTCTTATTCCCATTCTATATCTAATTTTTAAGGATAAGCTTTGCATAAGAATATGATACACATCTATAGTTCCCTACCAACTTAAAACTAATGTTATGGGAGTAGACAAATTAAGTAAAAGGACATCCTCTTCTAAGGGAAAAAAAATCTAATATATGTCACATTTTGAGAATAGGAGGCTTGATAAATTACATGGAAAGGATTAAATATTTTGACTTTGTGTTATTATTTATTTTTTCTATGGTTTTGAATACAAGTTTAGTCTTCCTAAGAGGTGATATTATGGACATATTCTAGAAAAGTTGACCAAGGTACTCAACATGTCTATTGAAGTAATAAATATATATAAATTCATCCAAAAAAGTGAAGAGATAAACTCATTATTCAAGGAAATAGAATCCATCCATGATTTTCAAGACATAATTATTAGGGATTCATTGGAAAACCTTGGGGGGCAGAGGTTAACTTATATATTTTTAAATAAATTACCTTGGAAGTGAATTTTAAGAGTTTTTATTCCCATAATTTTTCATTGATGAGCCATTTTAGGTAAAAGTGTATTGTTAGTATCCCCTTTTTATATTAATGTCTTTTGAAAGTTTTGTGATGGATTTCAAATTAGGAAAGGGGAATACCTCTATTCATCAAGATTTTATATATATCCTTGTCCAATATTCTCAACTAAAAAATATCTAGTGAAGGTTAACCCTATGTTTAATTATCCAGAATAAAGTAATGAGGATAAAGAGTGCCCTCTCAATCCCTCTTCCTTTTATTGGTGGGTTAAATCCCAAACAAGGTCTAAGGTCCATTAATTTCAAAATTCTAAAGTAAATATCTGAAGATCAAGAAAATTTGGATGGATATCATAATTTGTATTGTCAACATAAGGACACATAGGAGAAAAGGGTTGTTAGAAAGGGTATTAATAAGAATAATTCCACCAAAAGTAAAAAAATAGTTTGTATGGTAAGTCATCGGTATAGGAGGAGGATAAACATAGGAATGTTAAAGGCAAATTCATTACTATTTTAGATGACAAAAAGGACATTCAAAATTTTGATGAGTATATTAACATGTAGAATTTGAGCCAATATATGGACATACATATCTCCCATCCCACTAAATTATGGAAAAATAAAACACCTTGACTAATATGGCCAACTCTTAGGACATCCAAAGTAAGTTGGAGTCCTTTGAGAAAGAAAATAATCTATAATTAAACATTATCAAGTGGTTATTTATCAATAATAGTAGACTAAAGAATACAATAAAATCCCTCCAACAATATATTAATGGATATTCTCATACCCAAACTAAAGAATTAGGGACTAGTGGATGCTTTTCCAATAATTATTCTAGCTTAAGGAGGAGAATTCCAAGTTGAATTGAATTCAAAAAAATGAATGATGAAATGATGTCCATCAAATTAAAAACTTAAAAATTTGTGAATATAAACAAATACATAATAAAAAATTATGCCACAAACATACAAATTCTTCAACAAGGCTTAAAAGTGTAAGGATGAGGCCATTAAGGGTGGGATGAGTAAATTGATAAAGAGCCATGGAAAGATCCAAATGGCGGAGGAGGAAAATATAAACGAAGACTTGATTAAGGATAAACTCTAGAATTTTAAATATGAATGGGAATATATAACTAATTTTATTTATATAGTTTAGCCTTCACCTTCAATTTTTTATTCTATTTTTGTAACTTTTTTTCATTATTGTTTTGTTGTCAATAGTTAGTTTTCAATCTTCCTAGTTTGTCTTTATAGGTTGTTAGTAGTCCTAGTTTTTTTATGTTTATATTTCACTCTATATCCTATGTTTATCATTTTAAAAGTTTTAGGTACCTTTAATAAATCCATTTTAACAATAAAAAAAATATAGGTTAACATTTTAAATGAATATTTTGTGATATTAATATTATGTCATAAGAAAGAGCATTCTACTATAACATTACAAGTGAACAATGTGAGATATGAAATAACATTCCATATTAAAATTATAAAATAATATTATGTAGTAGGAATTTTATGAAATATAAAATAACATTATGAAGTAATATTGTGCAATATGAAGTAAAATTCAATATTTTCTTAAAATAAAATTAGACGACAATAATATCGTGTAGAAGTAAATGACATTCCATGTTAACATTATGAAGGAATATTATGTGGTAATAAATAAAACTTTTTTGGTAAATTTATGAAGTAATTATATGTGGTATGAAATAAAATTATGTATAAATATTTTAAAATAACATTGTTGAGTAAGAATATTGAGTGGTAGGAAATAACAACCTGTAGTAACATTCTCAAGGGATATTATGTAATATGAATATTGTACATCAAAAAATAACATTATGTGGTAAAAATATAAATGAATAATATAAAATAATAAATAAAATTCTATTATATCATTGTGAAGGTGTACTATAAGACATGAAATAACATTCCACAACAACATTATGTAATAATATCATGTAGTAAGAAATATAGTGTGGTATGAGTTTTTTGCACAAAATGAATATTACACATTGAAATAATATTCTACACATAAACAATGTTATTAAAAGTAATAAATATCATGAATGTAAGGACTATTATGCATGGAAGGAATATTATGCAAAGAATGAATTTGCTTGAAATATGAAACAAAGAAAACTATTTATGTAAAAGGAGAAAATAATAAAATGCAATCTATTAAATTTTAGGAAAGCTCACGCAAAGTTTTAAAAAAATAAATTTGTCTTATGGTTAATATTAGATTATATAGTAAATAGATCATGTGAGTTATATGAATAATTTAATACATGTGTTTATTTTTTGTTTATATTTTTATATAGAGCAGTAGTTAATAAAAATTGAATTATGCATGGAGGTTGCGCCTCATTGATTCGATAGAATAGTTTTCATATTTTTGGTTTGAAATAAGAATTATTAATTATGAAAAGTATTATTTTTAAGAATTAATATAAGTATTTTTTTAACATTTAAATATGAATAATTATACTAGGAGAGTGGAAGAAAAGTAGAAGGTGGAGAAGAGGTAGAAGGAAACCAATTTTTTAAATTAGACTTTGGGTGGGAAAACTAGGAAGCCATATCAAGAGACAAGGTTCACACACAGGATGGTGAGGTAAGAGCCAAGAAGGACATGGAAATCATAGGATCCATTGATTTAAATGAATATATAGCCTTAATGGAACCACATTGATGAGAATTAGTCCCTATTTGGTCCATTCTAAAATCCATTTTTTATTGGGTGGATCATGTTCTTGGTAAAAGGTTGTAGGGATAGGAATCATTAAAATTATATATGGATCCCTTGGTGGAAAATAATGAGGTATGTGTCAATGTTCATGACACTATTGTATAAAAGGATAATGCAAAACTAGCTATCTCCATCCTAGCTGGAATTAACAACTCTAGACCAAACATTAACTCTTTTATAAAATGGGTAAACCAACATTGGAAATTAAGGATTTAGCTATATGTGGTTTCTTTGGCAAAAAAAATCCTTATAAACTTCAATAACTAATAATATTGGTTTAGGGTCTTGACTAAAAGACTGTGGTTTATGGGTAATAATAACATTAACATTAAAAGATGGAAATCAAGAGCTAATCTAAGTAGTTAAGCCTTATAAGATATACCCATGTGGGTGTATCTTAGAGAGCTTCCTCTGTAATACTAGGATCCTGAGGTGATCATGTTAATATAAAAATCCTTGGACCAACCCATATCCATTGATCTAGTGAGGAAATCCAAAAGAAGGATGGTAAAATGAAAGTTTAAATTTTTCATCTTGGAAGATAAATGCCTACTACACTTTATCAAGATCAAATCCAAATATGGGGGGTGGGATAAACCTATTGAGTATGAAATTTCCACAACTATTTGAAAAAAATGTAACATTCTTATTTTTTTTTTTTAAATTACCCCAAAATGAACCAACCAATATAGGCTATGAAATCCTATTGGTCCCCTCCTCCACTACTATTATAGAATAAGCATACCAAATGAATAAGGGTGAGGTTCCCTAATTAGGGACCCCCCGCCCCCCCAAAGCTCTCCTATACTTATGTGGCTTATGGAACTTACATCCCCATCTTATTTACTTGACTCCAAATTTCAAACACAAGATGTAGGAGATCTATACCTCTACTAAGGAATAAAAGTTAAAGACCAAATGGGTACATGAAATCCTAGGTGAGCCATTCATGGTTTCACCTGTCCTAAAATTAATATTTTAAATAAATTCTATTTATAGTAACATAGTAGAAAAAATCCATGTCTCCTACAGTACCCCCACAAGGTGCTTAGAATTGCTAAGCAATTAAGATTTTCTTTCCATGAGAAACCAAAAAGGGTCTAGTATAGCCTAAACTAGTACCAAAAAAGGAGAAGAAAATGAGTTCAATAGTTTTGAGGGACAGTCTCTTCAAATTACTCTCCCATTAATTGACCTAGGTGAGGGATCTAATATTTTGGACTCACATAAGGTATGCCATATATCTCTAATTCCAAATGATCAGTACACAATTAAAGATGAGGAAAGGGGATAATTATCCTCCTCAAGAACCTTAAAGAAATACCATAATATATATGAGGGAATATGGATGTTGGTAAGAACTAGGAAAGGAAAAGAGAAGATAGATTTGGGTGAAACACCAAAATATCAAGGAAGATCACCAAATTAGTCAGTCAAGAAGAAGGAAATAGTAAATGAGATAGCCAAGGGTAGTTAAAAAACCTTAATAACCAATTCAATAGATTAAATAAATGATTTTTATGTCTTAGAATGTGAGATGACTCAATAACCACAATAAATTGAGATTAGTAATGAGCTAGCATAAAAATAATGAACCAATTATACTACTTATTTAAGATACTAAAATGTTTGAATATTATTTTAATCATTGTAATGAAAGACATGGAAAAAATTTATTTGCATTAGTTTGAGTCATAATGGGGCCTCAAGTGGTTTATCCATTTTTTGGAACAAGCCAATAAGGTGAAGCCCTAGTCTGCAACAATAATCCTATCATTATATTATTTAAGGATAAAATGAATAATGAGAAATGTATCTTATTTAATATTTATGTCCCAAATTTTAGAATTGGTAGGAATAAACTTTAAGAGGACCTATTAAATTTTTGAAGGCTTAACAAAAGTTTTAAATGGATAGTTGTTAGAGACTTCAATTCCCCTCTAACCCCCTTAGAAAAGAAGTGTGACCTATTGTATTTCACTAAAAGAATGGCTGATTTGAATGACTTTATTATCGAAGCAATCTATTTTATAATTTTTGGAATATTAGATTTATATTCCTAAATAATAAAGGGGGTGAGAAATGCAAATTAGCAAATAAATATGCAAGAATTAACCTACTCATTTGCGTAAATAGATTGTATTTTTGCCTTTTCTAAATATATTAGAAAGTGAGAGAGACTATAACTTAGCTTATTCTAGCTAATTTGGACTAAGACAAGGTCTGATACTAGAGGCGCAAGACTAAGAAACATTTAGAAACAAGCCTCTAGACTTTATTTATTGATTGGATAGGAGCATAAAATATAGGACACCTTGTTTTTTGGCACTATAATGATATTCAGGCACTATTGTCCTAAGGCTAAAATATTTATGGGTTCTATTCAAAATGCCTATGTTACATTGTCAATAAAATTTAAAGGTCTGGGACCTTGCAGAGCTCATTGTGTGCCTATTTTAATCTTAAAAATCTTTAGGAGCTCCTAGTGCTTGAACTTGAATGTAAACTTGGGAAAGAGAGAGAAGGGGTTATTTTGTAAAGGATATGTTGGATGAACTTCACACCCCATGTGTGGGCATGTTTCCTACATACCAATACTCTAAAGATGGAGCAAGATAATATAGTTCTCCCCTTGAAGTGCTTGGTGTAATTTGTGTATTATCAATGCAACTAGAATTTTAAATTGGATGTGCTTCAGCTAGCTAGAGACTAGTGAAATGACTTGAGTAGGCTTGAAAGAATGTTGGAAGGCTATGTTTAAATAATGAAGAAGAGTTCTTGAGTGTACTTGCTTGTATTCTTGTGTCTCTCTTACAAATGAGTGTCAATCCTTCTAAATGGAATTTGAATGAGATTTTATAGGGAAATTAATGGTCATGGGTTAAATTAATTTACACAAGTTTGATAGGGAAAAAGATAAGGATCTAAGAAAATTTGACCATTTGAGGCAAAGATGAACTTGGAAAACAACACTAAAAATAGGACACCCTAAATTTTAGTGCTCCTATCCTATTTGGGCACTATTGTCTGAAGGGGATGAGACCTGGGGGTGGATCTAGGCTTGAGAGGGTTTCTTGGGTCTCAAAAATCTAAGTCTAGGAAGCTATGGATGACCTAGAATTAGTGAAAGAAGTATCCTAGAAGGGTTGTGTGAGCCAAGAGGAGGACTTATGGATTAGGTATCTTAGCCATACTTAAATTTTTACAATTTCACAAATTAAATGACTATATTTCCCCCCCTCCCACTCCTTTATTCTAGTGATGTAGAAAAGTGAAATACTAAGATAAATGAAAAATAGAAAATATACTATAACTTACCTATAAGGATGAAACTCATGATGTTGTGTGATGTTGGATGTGTATAGAGAGAGCACACTATGAAGTGTGAATCTAAAAATGAAAACATAAAGTATGTTAGTTATTACTAGATAAATTATATCTAAAATAAGAATGTATAAGAGCTAAGTAAAGAGAAGATAAAAGAATGAATATACCTCACCTAGTACATGAACCAATACAAAACCTAGTGTGATGTTAGAATGTGTTGGATAATGTTGAGTCTGTGTTGAATTAAGAGTAATATCATGAAAGGAGATAAGTGATCAATTCCCTATAATTTGGCTCAATAATGTAAAGGTTGTACCTTTGGCTCCATCATCACCAACTATGTGAAGCTAAAAAATCATGCATGTGTTAATCGATGTCTAAACTATGTGTCCAATCCCTCTGAATAGGTGGCTCAAGAATACAACGGTTAGCTAGACCTTTAACTCCATCATTACCCTATGAAGTGAAGATATGAAGTGATACTAATGTAAAATAGATGTCATATGAGATGGCACATGGAGCCCATGTATGTGTTAGAAATCTAACAATGTGGCTTGGATAGCCTGAATGTGTGCTAAAAAATAGGCCACTCTTAGCCACATTGAAAGATAGAGGTTGGGATTATATGAAATCCTCTTCCAAACTGATGCAAAATTATTATGTGAAAGTCAACTCAAGAGCTCATGTACTCAAAAATCTAAAATTTTATGAAATTTTAACTCAAATTTGATGTTAACAACCTATAAATGGAGTAAGGCACACAACTACTAAGAATGCTTAGAATAAACTAAACTCAAAAAGAAAAGAAGATCAATGTGCCACACACATTGCACCCAATCACTAATGTCTAGAACATGGATTCTAATCTAAAAGTTATGCCAACTACCTAATCCAAACTAAAAGTGAGAATCATCATGCCGCACATGATAACCCCCCTGTGTCTAGATTCTTTGAGAAAATTATACTAAAACTATTGACTTTAACTGATCTAGAAGTGCAAAAACTATCCCAAAACTAAACTTTTTGCCTATTTTTGGAAAACCTAATTGTTTTCTTTCCTAGATAAGAGTGATAAAATGTGGACACCCCTATGTTTGGTTCTAATATATATTTTTTGTTTTGTTTTTTGATGTGAAAATTGATTATTGATCTAAAAGTGTCACTATTTTTCTACTCTAGTTTGACCAGTTTGACCTCTAGATTTTGTACTAATTGTTTTGAATGATTCTATTTTGACTATTAGGAGTTTTTCTCTATGGAAAACTATTTTTTGATTCCCCCTCTTCTTATTTTAGGAATAATTAACCTGACATGATTGCCCTCAGAAGAAAAGGAGTTTTGCAAGTGTGTTAAGTTGTATAGATGCAAGATATAGAATTAAATATTTGATAAGATATTTCAAGATATATCAATATTTGAATTGATATATTTTTAGATCAATAGGGGTATGCATAGATATATATAATAATGTAAGAGCATGTGTATGATACTGAACTAGACTGGTAATTCTAGATATCAGTTGTTAGTTGTTAGTTTATTAGTAAGCATGGAGGGATGGAGCATGATTGGAATCATGGCATTACACATAGTGAGGAGCAAAAAATCAAACAATCATATGAATTAAGAATTAAGAAGCATATAAGGGTGACCAAGGGGCCACACAAATAAGGGACATGGACACATGTCACTCAAACTAAAAGAAATTCATGGAAGGCATGTTCAAATGCCACATATACATATGAATGAACAAGAAAAGTTAGTACAAGGGCCACAAGAACATGAAAGAGTACAAATAAAGGACATTGGAAAATGTCCTAAGACACACACATGAATAGAGGCAAAGTATATTAGTAGATGTCCTAAGGCACAAATAGAAGATAAGCAGGAATTGAAAATGCAATCACATAAGCTATGCTAAGCAATGAATGAAATAAAAAGTAAGAAGTAGAAGATAAAAACCATCTAACTAATAAAATAAAATGTGAAAGTATGCAAAACATGTGTAGTACAAGACTAGGTAGATGCTAAGAAAACCATAAGTGTTAAGTACTATTGAAATGTTGAAGTAGTAATCTGTGTAATCTATAGAGTAATGTATATTAGCATGACAACTCAGAGTGTGTAGTGTAGGAATGACATAACTTGGATGGTGTAGTCATGTAGAAGATGCCTCTAGTGGGTGTGTATATTAGTGTGTGTCTTGAATGTATAATTTAGGAATGCCCCCTCTATGGATAGAGTGAAGTAATCAAAGAACTGGATGTCACTACGCACACTCAAAAGAGATCAAGTGAAGCATAGTAGTGTAGATAAATTGACATACAACAACATGAAACAATAAATTTAATGCCTATCATGATAGTAGTAATTTAAACGTGGATGATGCATATAATAAAAAAATATTTTGTGTTTTTGCAATTTTTTAAATTTTTTTTATATTTTGACATGTTATATTGTTTTTTGTATTTTTGACAATATTTGAACTATGTATAATCAAGCAAGAAAGTTTATGTACAATCAGTGTAGGAAAGAAATTATGTATACTATACACGGAATATATGTAGATGCATAATGTTCATTGTATTTTTGAGTTTCTTTCCTTCAAGTGAGGCTAGATGATACACTTTAGGGCTAAGATTTTCATTAATAATGTAAGGACCTAGCCAATTTGGTTTGAATTTTCCTTTGGTTTCTTCTTTGGCATTAACATTGTGAAGATTCTCTTTAAGAACAAGATCATTAAATTTGAATTCTTTGATGTTCACTTGATGGTTTTAGGATCATTGAATACACCATTGGTAAGTTTTTAGATGTTTTATATCTTGAATGCGTGTATGATCTAACTATTTGAGCTGGTGTAGATGCTTTTCATAATACCGATCATTAGTGAGAATACCTTTAAGGGAAACATAAAGAGATGGAATTTCTAATTTTAATGGTAGAACTTCTAATGCCATAAATGAGTGAATAAGGGTTAACCCCTGTGGGCATAGAAATTCTAGTATGATATGTCCATAGTGCAAAGACTAGTTTATTATGCCAATCATCTCTAATTTTGGTTACTATTTTGATCAAAATGATGTTAATTGTTTTTTTAGTGGCTTCTAATTAGCCATTTCCTTATGGGAAATATGGATTGGAGAATGTGTGTTTAATTTTGTGTTTGATACAAAAAAAATTGATAGTTTTGTTCTTGAATTATGTTCTATTATAAAAAATAATGGCTACAGGTAGGCTAAAATGTGAAATAATATGAATCATGATAAAACTACAAATGTCTTCACCTGTGGTAGATTGAATTGAAATGGCTTCCACCCATTTGGTAAAGTATTATGTAGTTGTGATTATGAACTTATGTCCATCAATGGACTTGGGGTTGATTTTCCAATGAGGTAAAATCCCCATAACATGAATGGTCATGGAGAGATAATAGGTTGTAATTGTTGTGATGGTGCATGTTCTAGGCTATTATGCCATTGACATTTATCACATAGATTTTCATATTTTAAACATTCATCTTCCATAGTAGGCCAATAGTACCCTTGTTTGAGGAGTTTTTATGTCATGGATTTTTTGCTAAAATGACCACCACACTCACTATCGTGTATTTTAGTGAGAGTAATTTTGGCTTCTATCAAGGTTAAGCACCATAGTAAGTGTCCATCAAAATATCATTTAAAATTTTCTCCACTAATGATTACATAAAAAAGTTCTTGTTTTTTAAATTTACATTTGTCATTTTAGGAGAAAGTGTATGGTGTAATAAATTTGTTGAGAAAATTGTAAATGTTAGTGAACCATTCTATAGTTGTAGAGCTATGTTTAGTAGCTAAAATGGAAAGAGTGATCAAATATGCATTTGATATTGAAGGTGATTATAATTATTTATTTTTAAAAACTTCTTGATCATCATTGATACTAATGGGAATGAGTGATGTGGCACTGGCCATAACATCTACATGTCTATTGTCTTTTTAAGGAATGCCTTCAATGGAAAATAATCAAATTGGGATGATAAACATTATACCATGTTGTGGTATGGGATAAGGTGTTATTATTTTTTTTATAAACATTATTTACTTAGTTAACCATGATTTGGGAATCACTGAAGATCTTAAGATATTTTATTTGGAGGGATAGTCCATTAAATAGTATTAAGATAAGTGCTTCATATTTTACTATGTTATTGGTGCATGAGAAACTTAATTAGTATGCTATGGGGATTGTATGGCCATAATTATAAGTAAATACAATACCTTATCCAACACTAAATATTCATTGAGAGCCATCATAGAATAATTTCCACATATCTAAATGAGTAGAGTAGGTAGTGAAATCATCTTTCAACATGTCACTTAAAGGGTTTGTATCTGATAGTGGTGCTATTACCAAATGGTCTACAATGATTTGACCCTTTATCAATTTTTGGGGGACTATTTTAAAGTCAAATTTTGTTAATAACATAACTCATTTGGAGATACGACCATAAATATGTGGTTTAGCTAGTAGGACTTTTAAGGGGTCTACTTTTGTGATAACATGAGTCTCATTATTTACCATGTAATGTCAGAGTTTCTATGTGGCAAAAACTAATGTGAGACATAATTTTTCTATTGGGGAATAGTTTTTTCATAATCAACCAATGTACTATTGATGTAATAAAATACTCATTTAGTATTTTAATCATCATGTTGTGCTAAGAGTTCTCATAAGGCATGATCTATTATTGAGATATAAAGTAAAAAAGGATTACCTAGGATAGGTGGTACTAAAATAGGTGTGTTTAAGAGATATTTTATCATCAAGATGGGCTATGAAATAGTGGATTGCTTGAATCTTGCCTTAGAGGGATCTAAGCTATTTTAATTTGGTAGGAGGTGGAAAATCGATAATTTCTTTGAATTTCTTAGGATCAACTTTGATTCCCTACTGAGATTTGATGAAGCCTAGGAGTTTGCTTGACATTACTCTAAATATGCATTTTTGGGGGTTTAATCAAACATTGTATTGTTTGAGTCATATAAAGATCTTTTGTAAATCAATAGCATGATGTTGTCATTATTTAGATTTAGCTAGTATATCATCAACATAATCCTTGATAATATGGTGAATTAAATCATGAAAAATGTGCTTCATAGTATGTCGTTATGTGGCTCCAACATTTTTAATCTAAAAGGCATGACAATGTAACAAAATGTACCCCATAGTGTTGTAAAATATGTTTTTTCTTGATCTTATTCAATGATTTTGATTTGATTATAACTAGAAAAACCATCCATAAATGATAACATTTTTATATCTAGCAGTGGAATCTACTATCATGTCAATATTTGGTAAAGGAAAATCATCTTTGGGGCATACTTTATTTAAATCTTGTGAATCAAAACAACATCAAATTTATCTATTAGGTTTGACTATGGGAACTATATTAGAAATATATTTAGGATGTGCTAATGGGTGGATGAAACCAATATCTAAGAGGCATTGGATTTCATATTTGACTAAGAGAGCCACTTTAGGATGCATTTTTTGAATTTTTTATTTTATTGGTTTAGCATTAGGGTATAAAGGAATATTTTGGAATGCTATAGATGTATCAATTCCTGACATATCTGAATATGACCAAGAAAATATTTTTGGGAGATTTATTAATGCTTGATGAATATTAGCATCCTCTTCTTTCTTTAGGGTAGTAGCTAATAAGACAATGCGGGGATCTTTATTGGTTTCAAAATTAAAATTTATTATTTCTTCATTAAGTAATGTGGAATGATTGAGTGTATATGGATTTGTGGGGATAATATTATATGAATCAACTGATATATTAGTGGAAGAATCTATACTTTCTCCAAAGTATTCTTGGTCATTTGTGTGTTTTTAAAATTAGCTTTTTTGGTAACAAGAAGGGAAGTCTTCATATGTGCTAAGGAATTACAAGAGGGATTCATAGTTACAAAATCTATCTAATGTACACATGTTGGGTGAGGCTATGTTGTCAATAAGATCAAGGTAGATTAATGATAATGTATAAGTTTTATTAATTATATTATCAACATGTGTAATTGGTGGATAAAACTTTATGTGTTGTGAAAGGTTGGGAGAGTATTTATTTTTTTGAAGTCAAAACTAGTATCCTAAGCTTTGCATGTTATGTTTTTTAGATGCCTCAATAGGATTGACTATTCCTTATTCATGTTTCCCAAGTCCTTTGCCCTGATATCCCATCTTATTAAGATAGTTAAGTGTAAAAGGTGATGTGAATTTGTAATCTGGTGTTGGTGTTACAATAGGGTTTAGAATTTGTTAATTTTGTGTGTGGTCTAAGGGTGTATTATGAGTAACAAGTGTTATAGGTATGCTACCTAGAATAAAGTGTGGAATATAATTCTATGGAGATTCTACTACTTGGAAATATTTAAAAGGCTTGATATCTATTGGGCATGTGTATATGTAACCTTTGTGACTAAATTTTAGACAATCATGGAGGGTGTATGGGACTACATGAATATCATGAATCCTAGGCTAACAAAGGCACTTATTATAACTAAGGTCATTTTTCATGACTTAGTAGGTTGTTGGCAGTGTCTTGGGCCCTAGGGTAATATTGAGTGTTATTTAACTCATTACTTTTCATGGAATGTTATCAAAACCTCTAATGTTCATATCAAAATGGTATAAATCTTTAGGTTATATGTTAAAACATTTAAGAAAGGATATGTTGTAAATATTAAATCTTGAACCATTATCCACTAGTACTCTTTTGATTCCCACATCATTAATTTGTAACTGAATATGCAAAGGTAGATTTTGTTTAATGATGTGTTGTGGTGGTAAATTCTCTTTTTCAAAATATATGTGCTCTTTAATCCATTGCATTATGTTGAGGATGGATGCAACATAAGTTGGCTCAATGGAAACAAGGATTCTAGTATTGCAAAGGGTTGCATACAATACATATTTGTAAATGTCTGATCACTGAAGTAGCTCAAGAATAGAAATTATATTTGAAGGGGAGGTAGTCTAAGTAGTAAAGCTATTATCTTTGGTATAATCAACCTACCTATATTCATAAACTTGGGTGATAGTGTGGACCGCATGATCTACTATAGACATAAAGATGGTAATAGGTGTGGGATAAAAGTTAGATGTACTAAGTTTGAAAGGAGGAATAGATATAACCACTAGCATTTATTGATGTCTAATAATGATAGGGAGATAATAAGAAATAACTAATGATTTATATGCATTTAGGTAGAAGGCATGAAATTGGAGTGAAATTCATGTAATTTGAGTGATTATTTATGAAAAGGTATATTTATAAAGAATGTGTGATAGGCAAGATAGCAAGAAAGAGATATAAAATGTGACATTGTGCCTGAATGCATAGAAAATTTTGATATGCAACATAACATTATGTACTTGTTGAGTATAATGA
Organism: Torreya grandis; assembly: GCA_037957365.1. Taxonomy (NCBI): domain Eukaryota; kingdom Viridiplantae; phylum Streptophyta; class Pinopsida; order Cupressales; family Taxaceae; genus Torreya; species Torreya grandis. Next base: position 467,554 of record JARHVA010000725.1, on the reverse strand, counting down.
ATTTGAATGCTTTTCCATATGACAAATAGAGAGTAAAGGGTAGAGAGCATGATTTTGTGTCTAAATTCATAAAGATCTTTGAGTGGTAACATAATATTGCTAACATGTTGAACATAATAAAATTAAATATTGCTCCATAGGAGATATAGAGAGTATGAAAAATACATATATAAATATCATGTAATTTGAGGAATAAATGTTATACTATCATCCTTTAGTATGAAAATTAAACATGAGATACACAGAATGAAAATTTGTACTAACATATGATAGACTTCATCATTCATGTACATGATAGGGCCCATTATGGTTTCTTTATTATTTGCAAGAAATGTGACAAGAATTTGTAAATAATTGAGCATCATTTTCACAATTTGACTATGGATGTAAGGTGATACCTCAAGAAACCAATAGGAACTAATATATATAACTAAGGGGTGAATGATTTTTTTCAAAATTAGTGAAATAATTTTAAAAATTTATACAAAATTTTTAGAATTTTGCTTTAAAAATTTAGGAAAAATCTAAAAATATTTCTAAAATTTGCAATATATTTTTCCTAGTGGTTTAAAAGTGTTTGTATGCAAATTGGACCTAGTATGTGAAAACTAGGGTTTAGGTGAATTTTTTGAAAATATGTAAATTAGTTTGTAGTTTTATAATTTTTAAATTCAATAAAAATCAATAAAATATTTCAAAAAATAAAAAATAATTAGCCCTAGGGTTTCTAGTGTTTTTGTACAAAAAATTGAATTTAGGTTCACCAGATGTTTTATCATTTTTAGAATATTGGAGTTATATTCCTAAATAATAAGGGTCTAAGAAATGTAAATCAACAAATAAATATGCAATAATTAGCCTACTAATTTGTGTAAATAGATTGTATTTTTGCCTTTTGTAAATATAGTAAAAAGTGAGAGAGATTAAAACTTAACTTATTCTAGCTGATTTGGACTGAGACAAGGTCTGATACTGGAGGAATACAACTAAGAAATAGTCAAAAATAGGCATCTAGACTTCATTTTTTTATTGGATAGGAGCATTAAAAATAGGACACCCTACTATCTGGTGTTGTAGTCTTATTTTGACACTATTGTCCTGAGTCTAAAATCTTTCTAGTTTCTATTTGGAATGCCTGTGTTACCCTATCACTAAAATTTTAGGGTCTAAGACCTTGTAAAGCTCATTACGTACTTGTTTTCATATTAAAAACCCTTATGAGCTCCTAGTCTTGAACTTTAATGCAAACTTGGGAATGAGAGAGAAAGGGTTAGTGTGTAGAAGATATGTTGGATGCACTTCACACCCCATGTGTTCACATGTTGCTTACATACCAATATTATGAAGAGGGATCAAGATAATGTAGTTCTCCACTTGAATTTCTTAGTGTAATTTTTATATGATCAATGCAACTATAATTTGAAATTGGATGTGCGTCAACTGGTTAGGGACTAGTGTAATGACTTGAGTAGGCTTGAAATACTATTAGAAGGTTGTGTGAAAAGAATAAAGAAGAGTGTTCAAGTGTACTTGCTTGTATTCTTGTGTCTCTTTTGTAAATGAGTTCCAACCCTTTTAAATAGAATTTGAATGGCATTTTATAGGGAAATTAATGGTCATGGGTTAAATCAATTCACATGAGGCTGATAGGGAAAAAGATAAGGATCTGGGAAAATCTAACCATTTGAGCCAAAGATGAACTTGGAAAATAGCATCAAAAATAGGACACCCTAAATTCTAGCACTCGTATCATATTTTGATGTTATTTTCCTTTGAGGATGAGACTTAGGGGGATGGATTTGGTCTTGAGAGGGTTGCTTGGGTCTCAAAAAGCTAAGTATAAGAAGCTATGGATGACCAGGAATCATTGAAATAAGTAGCCTATAAGGGTTGTGTGAGCCAATAGGAGGACCTATGGATTAGGTGTCTTAACCATACTTGAAGTTGTATGATTTCACATTTTTACATGACTAAATAATCCTTTTTGATGTAGATCTCAAAGGCAACCCTTTCACATGGTAGAATATAAGAAATAGGGAGGATTTAATTTAGGTAAGACTCGACATATTTATTGTCTCTCTCAATTGGGACGTCCACTACATAGGTTCCTTATCTTATCTACCCAAGGTAGGGTCGAACCACAATCCAATTATATTTTATGTGAAAAAAAAATCCAAACCCAAGAACCAACCCTTTACATTTGAAATAATGTGGATGTAACTTCCTAACCTTCATGAGTCCATTAAGGAGTTATGGAAGGAACCTTTCTCAGGATCGAACATGTTCATTCTAGAAAATAAACTTAACCACATAAATTTTAAGCTTAAATTTTGGAACAAATAGATCTTTGAAAATATTTTCAACCAAATTTAATCCTCGAAGGAGGTTTTTTAAAATTTAGAAGATCATATTTCTACCTATGAATCCAACGAAAACTTGTTAATCTTGTAAATAGAATCCCTCAATAATTACCATAACCTCAAATCCAAAGAGGAAGATTTTTAATTATTTTCCCAAAGTTGATTATAATCATTAGCACAATAAAAACATGCCCCTATAGGGTAGGAGAATGATAAGGATTTTCCCAAAGGCAGTTATAATCATTAAAATCTAGATAGATTTAAACATAATGATTTTCCCAAAGGTGGTTATAATTGTTAAAATATAGATAGATTAAAACACAATGATTTGTCTAAAGGCAGTTATAATCATTAGCACTATGATTAGACCAATATGAAAAATTGGAAAAAGGAGACTTACTGAATGAATCCATACTCATGGAGTAAGAGTAAGTTGTTACAAAGGAGAAAGATGAATTTGGGAAAACTTATAGTATGGAGATGTACATCCTAACTAATAAGGATTAGAACTAATTAATGATTTAATTACTCTATATTTGGGGTACATGAAAGTAGAACAATAATTTACTAGGTGACCAAGGAGAAGAATCATAACATCATTGATTGTAATATTCCTTGATCTGATGTTTGTTGTATCACTTGACCATATCCACCATGATATAAAACACCATGATAACCTAGCCATAATATGAATAAGGATTGACATGAGATCCCATAAACAATTAAAAATAATGCACCAATGATAAAAACCATGATGACAATGTTGATGTATGAATATGGATGGATAAATATAATGCATAAGGAATCACATAATGAACACATATAAAATAAGTTAAGGCATAGCAATGAAAGCAAATAAATAAGCAATAAATAAACAAACACAAATAATAAACAAAAACACAATAAAACACCAAGAAAAAAAGTGATCAAAATAATTTAAAAAACATGAAACAAACATACAACATGATCAATCATAATGTTAGTATAAATAAAAAATCAATTGTTTGTGCATGTGTAATAGAGGTGTCACTCTTAGTGATTGGATGACCCCCAAGCTAGACAACAATGACATAGGTATAAAAATACTAGAATAATGGCACAAGGTTTCCCTAGGCTATAGGTAATTAATTATAAAAATAAGATGATAGACATTTCCTCTATGTTATAGGATACAACAAAACAAATAAATAAAATGTTGGAATAAAAGAAAAGGAAGGGGTAGCCGAGCTAACTCCAAATGCAATAGGCAAATGGATGCTGCCTACATAGGTCCAAGGATAAAATATCCAATGTGAACTTCAAGATAAATTTAGTTCTCATAGGATATGAGATAGAAGAAAATTATGATAAAAAAACATGATTGTGTTACAAAGGAATATGGGAATGGTCTCGCAAAATGGAGAGATCATTTGAAATAGAGAATATTCACAAAATGAAAAGATCATAATATGAAGTTGAGTGATCATTGGTGAACCAAATCTGAATATACAATGCACACTATACAAACTCATAAAATGGTGAGAGCATATAGCTTAAAGATAAGAAGGATGGGGAAACTAAATGATAAGTGGTTACTTATGAAATAGTTAGGGGTCCCAAGATCCTTAAGGAAAATAAGTAATTGAAAAAGGAAAGGAAGGTGTGGTCGAGCTATCCCAATATGCTCCATATATCCAAGTACTACCTATATAGTCCGTGTAGACCTCAAGCCAATGTAGTTCTCCAAAAAATGGGAGGAAAATGACCAAATTGGTTTAGAAATAAATGGAACAAATAATATTAGACATTCCAAAAATTTTGATGGATTTATATCTCTCATGGAAATTCTAAGCCAATTTTCATTATTTTTTGATTTATAAGATTTTCTAAGTCTTTTACAAATGTGTTTAGAATTTTATAAGCATCTCAACTCAAACAAGATTTATAAGATACTAAAAATTCCAACTCATAAAATGGATAGAGAGAGAGAGAGTGGCTTAGGCTACTCACAAAATGGAAAGAACATTTAAAATTAAATTACTCATAAAATGGCAAGAGTGTAGTGAAATGGCGATTGATCTAACCTCAACATGAATCAAGCATTGCTTACATATTTCAAAAATGAGACCTCAAGTCCCTGTAGTTTTACCTTCACAATGGAGGAATCTAACTAGGTAGCAGTAAATTCATGAATTAGGCAAATAGAATAATATGACAATAGGAATTGCAAGGTGAGATGATAATGCATGGTAAAGGTGTTGCTCATAATTTTTACATAGGTGGTTATAATTAGGAAACAACGGCATAGGTCAATGATACTAATTTTCCAAAAGGTGGTTATAATTAGCAGTACTAAAAATGAGGTAGAACATGTTAATAATGAAGAATGCAATTGTCAAGACCACTTCCATATTACTTTTATATATGGAATTTGAACATGTAATTTTAAAACTAATACTAGAATTGAATCTATCATCAACCATTGAATGTGCTTGAAGGAAAAAAGAATCAAAACCAAGGCCAAATGTTAAAGGTAGGGGTTAGGTAAAAATAAATGGTAGGAAAAAGTTTGAGGGCATGATAAAATAGATAAGTAGTAAAAGGTAAAGGAAATGATAATACAAAGGGCAAGGCATAGTAAATTATTATGTTATCCATATTGATGTGGAGATGTACATCTTAATTAGCATATGACATAGCCAAAATAGATAATGGATTATAATGGTAATAGGGTTGGCCCCAAGTGAAAAGATAATATAAATGGAAGGGTATTAAAAAATGATAAGGGTAAGGAAAATTAAATGATTACATCTTTGTTTTTGTTTTAGAGATGCACTTCTTGATCAATATATGATATGACTAGAATAGTCAATCATGTTTAAATTGATATCCCACAACTCTTCTATATAGCTTCTATGTCAAGAACCTATTGATAATTTGGACTCCAATAATGTTGGTGTGATACTCATTGGTAATTGATTATTTTTCCTTCAAACATTGAAATAATTTGTCTTTATTGCTTTTGTAAAGGAAAGTACAAACAAGGATGGTAAATATAGATAAATATTGAAAGATAAGTCTGATTTTACAATATTATATATGTATGGAGTGAATGAATGTATTATAATGGAATTCATAATGATTGAGAAACAAATAAAGATTGCTATTACCAGGCACAAACAATGTTGTTAATTCTAGATTCAACATAATTTTATTTGTGGTGGGGATAAATAAATTTGAATATGCTCTTTATAGCACCCCCATATTTTTTTGTAATTTGGGCGTAAGATTAGCTTCCATCTGATTATGTTATAAATAGAATATGTAATAATTTTTTCTTTGATAATGTCTTCATCATATAGTGAAGAACTATTGTGCTCAGCTATTGGTGCCTTGAAGAGGTTTTCACCAATAAAATTATCTATATTATCCCATAGTGCCTCCAAAAAGATTTCACTAACAAACATTAAATTTTGAATTTTATTGTCTTATATCACGTCAAGCAAGGTTTCATTATAAGATGCTAAGTGTGGACTTCAATTTACCCATAACACCTTAAAAAAGGTTTTTCTAAGATATTATTCATCTTCTACATGAATGTGGTTTTGGCCCCCCCTAATATTCTATAACTAATATGTCACCACCGATGTCATTCAATAATATGTGATTTTTTTGTCCTAATCGACACTTATGGGAGGTGGAATGTCAATATAATAGCTATGTTGGGTGGTGGTAATGACATGTGGAATGGTAATGAAATTGTAAAAGGTAGCACATTTCTCATAGAAAATACTAGGATAACTTGTAGTGATGTTGAATTAATCATCCTCAAAAATCATGGAAGGATCACAAAGGTTTTCAAATTAATCCACAATGCATATATAACCAATGTTATAATAGCCATTAATGTATTCTAATTATAAAGTTGATTCTAACTCAAGGGAAGTTGCATCCAATGTTGGGATTGATGTTGATTCTAATTTCAATGCTAAATTTGATATTGGTTCATAAATAGAATATAACTTTAATGTTTTTGCTTTGATTGTGGATGCTACTATAATGATGTCTTGTTGAAAATTTGGTAATGGACAAGTAATGACCTATGATGGTGTTGAAAAAACTTGAAACTATAGGTCAAATTAGGACCTTTATAGGTAAAAACTTGGTCTTTATATGTTTTATGGGTTCTAATATTTTTTCATGGGGTGTATTATAAGTTATTGTATGTCATTTAATGTCATCTTAGCCTTGGTCTTAGTCATATTAGTCAATTTATCATTGGGTCATTTATTGGGATTTTAGTGGTCATAAATGCAAGTGGCATAGTTCCCAAAGTGTCCAAGTTTCCTTTTTTCATTTCAAGCATCTAATAGGTAAGATTACCTATCAATAATGTTAGTACAATTAGAATCTTATAGGTTATCTAACTAAAATTTAAGAAAGTTATTGAAAAAGGGGAGTTTGGAACTCATAAAACCTATGGGAGAGGGTCATGTAATGTATTTTAATATTTATCACACTCATATAAATACTTTACATGCTTTGTAAATGCTAAAAAGGGCCCCAAACCATTTTGGTCCTTTCTTTCGCTTCTAGACATGCAAAAGTGATCAACAGGTTCATGCTTAGTATGGGTAGTTAAAGAGGTTTTAGGTAAAAAAATTTGGGAGGTGGTGGTAAAATTAGATATCTCCATTTACAATACAAGAGTTTTATGATTGGTCAACCATGCTTTATGAACCATCATTTTTAAGCTAATTGTGTTTTTCTACTCACTATTTCTTACATCTTATGGGTTTTTCTTTGTTTTTGAAAATTCCATACAAAAAATTTGGTGGTGGTGAATCCAAAGGATTTTGGATCTCTTATGAGATGATCTCCATGTTTATTTTCATGTTTCATGGTGTTTTTATGGGCACATTATCTCATGTTGCAGTAAGGTGCCACCATGTGTCATCTCAATTAGTTTTCCTTATTATAGACTATGTGTTTCTCTTTAGAGGTATCATGGGAATGGGATGTGATGTTTTTCATGTATAAATTTCATAATATAACATCCTTTCATTATTATTTTCATCATATTAGGACTGGATCAAACTTTTAGTCTTGCTACTCATAGTCAACTCCTTACTCACTTTTCACTTGTTGCCATGATTGAATCATGTATAATGGAGGTCTAAATAGAATTCATGGAATTTAAGTATGGTTTAAAGGTTTTAATAAGTATATTAAGTAGATAAAAATAGTTTATACCTTCTAAATAATGTAAAATGGGACTGTGGTAGTCATACACAACACCTCCATATAGTTTACCATTAGAAAATACATGTACATGTGTTCCCATGAAGAGCAATCACATTGGGAGAGAGTATATAAGTTGGATAATATTATATAAAATGAGGAAAGTACATTTTAAATCTTGAAGATAATTCAAAACCCATTTTAAATTCAAATTCAACACTCACAACCTACCATTTTATACTGTTGCCTACATATATGAAGATGTTCATCTACAGGTATCCCATGAGATGACTAGTCATTATTAAAAGGGGGTTTATGAGCCATGTAAGGTTATACATGATCAATAAAGTATATTTTAAATCCTTTAGAATAACCTAAAATAGACAAAATACATTCACATTACTCTCATTACATTCATTGTTTACAGACATGAAAATGGCCACCTATAGGGTTTGAAAGAGCTTAGGGGTTATTTTAAGGTATTGAAATACATGATCAAAACATTCATTAGAATATTTTTAGGTGTAATGGATCATGAAAAAACTATTTTATGCATCAAATGGTATAATTTTTAATCTACATCTAAGCAAAAAATAACTATGTTTAGGGCTCTCATCCCCAAAAATGCAAAAATAAAACACCTGATGGTTTTGCTGATGTCATATGAGGAAGTGTCAGAAAGTCTTTAGGCATATAATTGACTAAATTTTCATCGTATAGGAACTAAAATAAATCCAAAAAGTTTTAAGGGTACATGATAAATGTATATTTTATTTTTGGAGGCCCAAAGTTGTGCTTTTAAGCACTAAATCCAGGCAATGTTATCTACGGTTTTGAGTCAAAAAGAGACCTCTCCATCCAAAAATTGCAAAACTAAACCATGCCTTCATGTTGGAATGGTTAAATTTTTTTAAAGTAACATATATTCTATAGAATACCATCAAATTAATTTTATAACTTAGATTTGACCACATTTGTACCTACAAGTGTCCCTTGCTTTGAAAATGTGTACCTATAATAAGGGTCAAACTCTTACACAGTCCATGATGGAGGCTTGAACATGGAATAACTATGATTGGTAGATGGTTTAATGTTTAAAAATATTTTAATAGAGTGTTTATGACCTAAGGGACCACCTAAATAGGTTATAACACTATATTTTAGCTTCATTTACACTTACAAGGCCCAATGTAATTGATTAGCTTTAACTTTGAAATGGTAGAGGGTAAAAGAGTGAGTTTCTTGGGATGGGTATAACATAAATATATAATGTATGGGTAAAATCACTCATAATTTATCTTTTAATGTGTAATACATACTTATTCATGGTTTCAAATGTCTAACCATATAAGTTCATCTACAAGTACAATGCCAACAAGTGAACACAATAAAAAATGGAACTCAATCTTGTCGCAGTCAAAGAGTAAGGAGAAAACATATGATATTGAAATTATGAGAAATATAATAAACCTTAATAATTATTATAAAAACCTAAGGACATAATAATTATGGATAAAAATAGATAAAAGTGCTCAAATGATGCATAACATAGTCCACAAAGTGAAATTATTGTACACAGTCTTTGCCTGGTAGGTTTGTTTTGGTTTTTAAGCTTTTGGAGGGTTAAATGGTTTTAAAAAGGATGAAAAATTATATATAGGGTATTTATAACATATATAATAATATAAAATATTAAACTTTTTTGAGGAAATAGGGTATGTACCCTTTATTTTGTCTTAGATAGAGGGTACTTCCCCTTAAGTGTAAATTTGTAGGTTTTGGGGAAAGGGTGATAAAGGGTGGACCAGGGGATGTTTTTACATGGAAAGGAGATGTTTTAAGTGTGAATAAATATTAAAAAACATTAATAAAACCTCATATAAGGAGGGAACCCAATAATATGGCATAAGTGGCTAAGTTTGTAAGTAGGCCTAAAAGACAAGGTTTTGTTTTAGTGTTCAAATAGGAGGTAGCATTACTTACAGCCTTAGGTATGACTTATAACTAATTTTTACATGTGTATGTGGTCATGATATATGTTTATAATATTATACCTTGTAAGTAAATCCATCAAAAAGTCATTTTGGGCTTTAAGGTGCAGACAAGCTTGTTAGGCAAGTTTAGGCCTAAAAGCCAAATGGAGGGTCAAATTCATTTTCAACATTGGTAGATATTTATAATGGATTATGACATTTTTTAAGGTCAACCAAGGTGTGTTAAATCTTTAATTTTTTATATTAAACACGAGGAATTCATTTTTGAGCTCAAAAATAGTCCAAACTTGTAGGAAAGGGAGAAAATAAGCTCAATAGGACAGGTTTGGAAGATCATATCTTTTTTGATGCTTTGCATGGAGACTAAATAATATTGGATGAGATGGATAGGGTCCTAAAAAATCTTTTTGTGGCATTGTATTGGAATTTCAATGTCAAATTTGCATGAAGAAACCTTAAAAGGGTAAAATAGGCTAAAACCCTTGTTAAACCCTCACTAGTGACCAACTTATGGAAATGGAGAAGAAAGATACTAAAATGGCATAGTTTTGATAGGATGAATATTAAAGGTTGTATAATAATCTCTCAAGCTACTTCTCATATGGATGAGTAGTATGAAATTTTACATATGGAGTATAAAATAGGATTTTCTTGATAGTTTTGTGTATTGTGTAGGTTATATAAGGTTCTAAGAGATGATAATCACATGAAAGGGAATATTAGGACTTAATATATCTCCCAATGTCAATTTCATGTCTAACTACTTCATCTTAGCCAGTCAAAATTGGCATAGTGACCAAACTAGTGAGAAGGGTTGAAAACATCAAGTGAGTTGATTTTAAGGTGTACTTGATTCTTCTAAGGCCATAGAGAGTATTAAAATATGAAATTAACTCCCTCTCATGGATTTTAATATAAAATTAATTCCTTTTTATATGATAAGTGTGCAAGGTGCATGAAAGAAGAGTTTTTAGACTGAAGATGGCGATAAATCATTTCTAGATATGATTCTAGATGACTAGGACTACAACCAATGCATGGAGAGAAATGTTTGAAATCCTTTCCTCTCATTCCAATAATCATACCTATCCCTAGTTAGTATTGGTATTATTAAATAGATGTGGATGATGAAGGTAGTTTTTTGAGCCAAAACAAAGAGTTTCATACCACTTTTCATGAGTTTTATGCCTTTTATGAACATGTGTAATTCCTAACCTTGCATGGCCCATTACACACTCTATTCTCATGCAAAATTAACTCATTCTATCATCATTACAAGTGTATTTGTGACCTTTGGCATTCTCTCTTCTCCTCTCTCTCTCTCAAGTTCTAGAATAACTAGACATTTGGTCCTTTGTAAATCATTCTCCACTTGAGTTTTTTAATGCCCTACTCATTTTCATACCATTTGATCAACAATACTACTAATTTTAACCTCTTCAATAACTTATCATAATGTGTTTACTTATATGATTGATTTTTCTTAGTATAACTCTTGTTTCCTTAGCATGTTGTTTCATTATTTCACTTATTTGTAGTTGGAAAGATTCTTCTTGCAGGGCATGTGAAGTGTTCTAGTAAGTGTCAAGGTTGAGTGAGTTAGTATATTCTTTAGTGCCATTCAAGGCCTCTTGTCTAGTCCTCATAATATAAACATTCATCCATAACCTCATAATGTAATATTGATGTGAGAAGATGCAAATTGGAGAAGTGTATGTTTGGTTAGTTTCTTAGTTTCATGTGTAACATGCATCTAGTTGGTAGTCATCAATCAATCTGGTGTATCACCTCCCTTAGGATAGTTTTCTTTTAGTTTTCTCTCTCCCTTTTTCCTCACAAATTTTAGGTGTAGTAGTGATCTAAATTGGTACATCAAGGGAGCTAGGCCTATCTATAGATTCTCCTCATTTATAGGCTACCCATAAGCTTAGAGGTGTTTAAATTGTTCCACTTGGATGAGGAAAGCTGAGACATCTCCTCAAATGGTGCAAATCTAAGTGACAACTATTTTTAGCACACTCGATGGGACTCTTAGTCAAAGAGGTTAAAAGATTTTTGGTGTTGTATTTCAATAATAAGCATTTAGAGGCATATATCTAAGAATAAATGGTGACTCCAAGATTACATCTGCTGGTTAAGAATCCTAAGTATTCCTTTTGAATATTTTTGATAATCATTCCTTGTGTTGTTTCTTCCCAATGAAGTTCTATAGCTAAATTTGGTGTTGAGTTTTGTTTTACACAAGTTGGTGAGGTATATCAAGCCTATGGAATCCCTTATCAGCCTTATCATGATACTTAATAGCTCCAACATGAAGTGTATCATCCCATTCATGAAGTGTATCATCCCTACAATTAGCCTTCTCCATATCTTTCTCTTAGTCAACCTAGTCACTTCTCTAATTAGTCCATTTCCACTTTCAAGTAGAATCTTTTGGGATATGAAAAGTACATTTTAGATCTTGATTCTCTAAGTGGATATGGTCAAGAGGTTCCTATTAATATTATTTATAAGGTGATATGTGCATTATATCTATTCAAAAGAGAGTGGGAACCTATTGAGAGAGCCAACTGGCAAAGGCTCACAAGTGAGATGCTAAATGTGAGTGACTTAGTTTCATCCTTGGAAGATAGGATAAAAATTCATGAGGAGTATCCTAAGAAAACCTATCAACCTTCATATCCACTTCCTTAATATTTCTATCAGGCCTACATGATTGTTTCTCATGAACCCAATCAAGCTTATCAAAGTCATCATTTTCCCAATCAGTTAGAAGAGAGAGTTGAAAAGAGAAACCTTATTTTTGAAGCAATCATTGATAGAAAAATTTAGTTAGCTAATATGCATATGTATAAATCCATGTTATTATAAAAATAAGTGGAATCTATTCCCTCATTACCCTCTTCAATTACATCCCCACCTCAATAAGTGACCTCTAGATATGAGATTCCAAGTTGAAGACAAGGTGGAGAATCCAAGCCTAAGGAGATCCCAAGTTTCTATAACACTTCATCCACTCCACAAAGTGAATTAATACCTCAATAAGAGTCTCATAATCCTAAAATCCTAATATATAATATTATATTGGAGTCTTGGGGAAAGAAAGAGGATGAATGCCTTGATAAGGAGTGTGAAGTTGAGACAGAGTTTGATCCTATGAAAGTCCCTCCCACCCTTCCTCAAGAAGCTTCTTATGCTCCATGTTATCCCTCTTATACTCCTCATCCTCATGAATATGCTTATGAACTTCAATAAGTATTTTTTCAAGAAAACCTATCCAAGGAAATTGAAGAGATAGAGTCAAGGATGAAATTGCTAAGTCAAGGTGTGATGGAAGGTTTAGACTCAAAGAAGATCCTATGCCTAAACATAGCCCATCTAACCTTCCTCAAGAGAATGATCAAGACAAATCAGATTGAAATTAAGTGATTGTAAAATGGAATTAATAAAGCCAAGATATTTTATCCCAAGTTTTTCATCCCCTTATTTAAGATCTCTCAAATTAATCCCCTACAATTCATTCTCAATCTAATTTTGAGTTTTATGTTCCACCTCCACCAGTGAGTTCATCCTATCCTCAACCCATCACATTTTCCCTTGATGGACCTATGGTATGGGAAAATAAATAGTATAAGTTGGTTTATAATAATTTATAACTCTTTCTTGAAGAAAACATACTTCCTTGGCAGCCTCATTGGGCTACGTCATATGATTTCAATATGTCTAGTCTTAGAATCACCAAGAAGGAGAAGGAGATAGAAGATCTTACAACCCTTGAGAAGAAAATTTATGTTAAAATGAAGATGTAATCACTTGAATAAGACTCTACATATAATAAAAAGGTTGTGTACAATCATCTCAAGCATGAAGATGAATGTGTTATTAAGGATGGAGAACAATTTCAAGTCATCCCCAAAGAGGTTATAGTCCTAGAAAATTCTCTTGAGACTAAGGTGGAATTTTTTATTCTTGAAGATGAACCAATACATTATATTTATTTTGAAACACCCTAAGATTAATTTGAGCTTGAATAAAACCAGACTGATGAACTCATACATTAAAAAGATAAGATTGAAGAGGTAGTGATTCTAGATGATACAAAGGACAAAGAGGATTGGCAATTGCAAATGAAGTTATTTCAAGATCTTGAAGAGTTTTTACAAGTTAAGGATAAATAAAATGGCAAGGTTAAGAAATATTATTACATGGACTACAATTAACCAATATTGGGTATATTATGCAAAGCTCCTTAATGAGCTAGAAGAACTTGCATCTGAGAATAAACCTAATTTTATCGAGAGCACTATGGAAATTAAGAAGGTATGACTTATTGAACCACCATTGGGGATTGTAATTAAGGATCCATATGAGAAATTTTAAGCTATTTAGATGAAAAATATTTCATTTAAATATCCAAACTATTTGGAACTACTTGGTTTTCATTGAACACCATGCTAATGAAGTTGGCAAACTTCATGAAAAAGTTGGAGGTATCAATGTCAAGGATCAAAAGACTATATGTCTCATTCATTCCTTCATGTCATGAAGTAAGAAGGGTTTAAAAATTTCCATTTGATCTAGGATGGTTTTTTCATCTCAATTTAGTTAGTGTTTCATTTTGTTTGTTTAGTTTGGTGTGTGTGTGTTCCATAAGTGCTCATGAGGCACATGTGTGTTTGCTTTTGCTTTGTGTGGTTGAGGTAGTCACTAGTTATATTTTGATCATATATTTTTTTCAAGGTACTCATTTTTTGTCTTATACTTCATATGACTCCCTAAGCAAATTAAACTGATAAAGCTACTGGTCTAGTTAGTATAGTAGGCATATTCCCCCTATGAGTCACCAATTTATTGACCAAATTTGACCCTATAAGTCAAATTGGGACCCCTATAGGTAAAAAATTGGTCTTTATATGTTTTATGAGGTATAATATTTTTTTATGGGGTGTACCATAATTTATTTTATGTCATCTTAGTCTTGGTGTTAGTCATATTAGTCAATTTATCATTTTGGGTCATTTAGTGGGCTTTTAGGGGTCATAAATGCAATTGAAATGGTTTAAAAGGTGTCTAAGTGTAATTTTTTCCTTCAAATAATGTAATATTTTAGAGTACCTATTAATAATGTTACTTTAATCAGAATCTTATAGTTTATCTGACTAAAATTGAAGAAACCAATTGAAAAAGGGGAGTTTGGCACTCGTAAATCCCATGACAGAAAGTGACACATGGGAGAGGGTCTTGAAATGTATTTTAATATTTGTAACACTAATTTATGATTTACATGATTTTAATATGATAAAAAATGGCCTAAAACCATTTTACTCCTTTCTTTCCCTTTTAAACATGTAAAAGTGATCAATAGGTTCATGCTTGGTATGGGCAGTTGAAGAGGTTTCAGGTTAAAAAATTTTAGGAGGTGGTATTAAAATTAAATAAATACATTTATATAACAATATTTCTAATATTGGTCAACCATGCTTTATGAACCATCCTTTGCAAGATGACTATGTTTTTCTCCTCATTATTTCCTACACCGTATGGGCTTTGCTTTATTTTAGATAAGTCCATACAAAATAGTTGGTGGTGTTGACTCCAAATTATTTTGGATCTCTTATAAAATTATATAAATTTTTATTTTCATGTTTCATGGTATTTTTATGGGCAAGTTATCTCACGTTGTAGGAAGGTGCCACCATATGTAGTCTCAATCAGTTTTCCTTGTTGTAGACTTTGTGTTTCTGTTCAAAGGTATCATGGGAATGGGATGTGATGTTTAAAATGTCCCAAGGCCATTATATCACCTAATTTTATTCTTGGTTTCATCATATCAGGCTTAGATAAAAAATTTAGTAGTGTTATTGACAGTCAACTCCTTACTCACTTTTCACTTGTTGTCATGATAAAATCATGTATAATAGAAGTATGAATAACATTAATGGAGTTTAAGTATTCTTTATAGGTTTTAATAATGATATTAAGTATGAATAAAAAATTTATACCTTTTTAAAAATGTAAAAATGGATTGTTGTAGTCATACATAACACCTTCATATAGTCCACCATTGGAAAATGCATGTGCAGGTGCTCCCATGAAGAGAACTCACATTGGGAGGGAGTATCTGAGTTGGATAGGATTCTATAAAATGAGTATATTACATTTAAAATATTTAAGATAGGTCAAACCCCATTTTAAAGTCAAATAAAACACTCATTACCTACCATCTTATACTACTGCTTATATATATGAAGATGTTCATCTACATGTATCCCATGATAAGACCAATTTTGATTAAAAGGGAGTTTATAAACCAAGTAATTTTTTACATGATTAATAAATTCTATTTTAAATCCTTGAGAATAATCTAAAAATCATAATAATACAAAATCCATGAACATTACTCTCATTACATTCACTAATTGCAAACATAAAAATGACCACCTACAGGTTTTCAAACATCTAAGGGGTTGTTTTGAGGCATTGAAATACATGACCAAAACTTTCCTTAGAATATTGGTAGGTAGAATGGATCATAAAAGACCTATTTTAGGCATCAAATTGGTATAATAAGGTGTCATCTACCTCTAAGCACAAAATAACTATGTTTAGGGCTCTCATCCCTAAAAATGCAAAATAAAGCATCTGATGGTTTTGTTGATGTCATATGAGGAAGTGTTGTAAAGTCTTGAGGCATATAATTAACTAAAATTTATAGCCTCTAGCAAGGATAAGAACTCCACAAATTTTTAAGGGTAGAGGAGCAATGTAGATTGGTTTTATGGAGGCCCAAAGTTGTGTTTTTATGCACTAAATCTAGGTAGTGTTATCTACAATTTTGAGTCAAGAAGAGACCTCTCCATCCAAAAATTTCAAAACTAAACCATGCCTTCATATTGGAATGGTTCCAAATGAGTTAAGTGACATTTATGATCTAAAATACCATCAAAGGAAGTTTATAACTTAACTTTTACAACATTTTTACTTACATGTGTCCCTTCCTCTAAAAATGTGCACCTATAGCAGGGGTCAAACTCCTAAAATAGTCTTTGATTATACAATATTTGGAGAAAAGTACTAGAATTATTCACCATTATGGGATGTAATCAGTTTAATGGTCATTTTTTCATTGGAAGATGGAATGACACTAGTAGATAGGTTATTCATTAAGGAACTGATGACATTTAAATGCCAAAGATTACACTTTGTTGCATCCAAGCCAGATGTAATGTCATGCATCAACCCCCTAAAGGACCTATTATTTTTAGGGAATATATCAAAATATGCTTTCCTACATCATTCTAGTAATAATATGGTTGTCACATATATTTTAGGAGTAGATTTATAGAAATATTTGTCTTTAAGTATACACGATGTCTATTTAAATAAACACACACTAGTGAATTTTAATGAAGAGACCTCAATGGAGAAGGTAATATTTTCATGGCTAATCCTAAACCATACCATAAATTGAAATGAAAGAATCTAAAAGGATCAATTTTTATTGACAAAATCAAGATGGGGATTCACATTGGTATGGCTCTTCTTAATCAATTATACAGTATGCCCAGTATTCATTGTGTTAATTTGGATTAGGTGCCACAGATATACATGATGTCACATATGCCTTGGCTGAAGTAATTAACCTTTAGTTGAGATAGTATCTTATTCATAAGGATAAGCATCCTACATGATCATTATATTTCTACATGATGTCCTATTTGTTGGATATAGTCATGGGTACATGATACAAAGATCTTGGTGAATTATGGATCTAGCCATATATTGTGAGAAGAATAGGATCTATAACCATTATAAATTCATGAATTTCTAATGCAATACCAAGCATATGATAAGGATATCTGAAGATGTATATCCTTAGGTTTGGTAAGCCATTCATGGCTCACCCATACATCAAATTGGATAGAACATTGTGATTAACTTGGAAAAGAAAGGGGATTATTTCCTTTACCCAAATTTAAATATTATCATGATTTGGGGAAAAAAGTCTAGCCACCTATGTATCCCAAAGTTTGTAGTAGATAAACTAGTTAAATAGGAAATTGCCTTCCAGTTATGGAAAAACATTGAAGAGGACTTATCAACGTAGAAGGCCTTATATTTTGGTCATTTTTTAGCTATTGGTAGGATGGTATATATGATGAGGAAGAATTTAAAGTAAGTAGGTGTAAAATTTAGGAATTATCCTTTCCATGTACTTGAACATAGAGATTGGGATCTACATTGGCTGATCTAAAAGCACATACATGGATTTAACATCCCTTATAGTCATGATCCTTATGACTATGATTTATTGTTTATAGATGAAAAGTATGATGAGGATTTAATAAAATAAGAAAGGATTGTTGGGCTATAAGAGGATCATTTAAGAATGATCTAGGATGACCCTTACATTTCTACTAGGGATTTAGACAACAAAAAAGTAGTCTATAAAGGGTGGCAACATTTAGATTTATGTAGAGGATAGTCTAAGGAGCAATACAAGGACAAAGAAACTTCCACCTCCTAAGGACTTCCTTTGAATTTGAAACTGAAGATAGTGAAGAAAGAGCCCAAACTACTTAAGCCTAGTTATAGTAGGGAAGGACAAGTAGGGGACCCATCAACAGAGATTTTAATGAGGAAGAGAAAACATAAGAATTACCTACTACAAGTTCCAGTCAAGTGTCTATTTATATTCCCCAAGTACATAATATTACATATATTTAGATAAAACTTTAGAAGTAGTATCATCAACACCTAAGGACTCCCCCACACAAGTAAAGACCCTTCTAGTCTATAAGAGAAAGCCTATGACTCCTATAGTGAGTTTAGTGGAGACATCACAAGGTTTACCTACTCAACTTCCACATTCAAAACCATATAGGGAAGATAGGGTGATCATCAAGGATATTGAGGATGATTCAGATGAGGAAATAGAGTAGGAGATAGACAAAGTTATAATCCTCCAAACAAAGCCTATGGAGCTTACTTTTCTAGTTACTCAATATTTTGTTAGTTCTCCTCTATCTTTTATACCCATCTTTGGGAAATTTAATTTTGTGAAATTTCTCATATCTACTCTCCATATCCACTACTGCTATTGATTCCTCTATTTCCACTTCCATCCCACTCACCATATAGACCCCTTTTATTTTCATTGACACCTTCACTATTAGATCCCTGAGGAAGAAGAAAGTATCTAGGAAGGCATAGACTACTTTAGCCACCTCATAAATCCATGTCCAATGCACACAAATCACACTTAAACTACCATATACCTCTTACACAAAGTAAACCATAGTGATAAGGACTGGTATGGGAAGGAAGTTCAAGCCCCAAGTGATCATGGTCCATCCACTTCCTCAATTTGGAGGAGTGGATTGGTCCAAAATTATATTTCCTTCCCTACCTAATGTCCTAACTAAGGCCCACAAGAAACAATAGAAAAATAAAGAGGATGACAAGGAGGAGGTTTTTGTCACAACCTCTGATGTATCCCAATTAGACATTCCTCCATGGGTAGTGGATTTAAAAAACAAAGCTTCACAAATGCCAAACTTTAGAATCACTGAGCTTCCCTCTATTTACACTTTGTTTGATCCCCTAACTAAAATTATTTAAAGGGTGAAGAAGAGGACATTATAATATGATGAAGGCACCAAGATCATCCTTGAATAAAGGCAAGAAGTATTCTCCTTCACAAAGAGGCATAACAGATAGCTAGGACAATGTCTATATGATAAAAATCTTATAGACCTAGCAAATTAACACAAGGATGTTATAATTACAATACACAAAGGAATTTAATTATATTTACAAGAGCTTGAGGAAAATTTTCAATAATTAGAGGCCAATGTGAAGCAACAAAAATATCAGACCAAGATAATACATATTCTTGTTGGCATAGAAGCTGAAGTTCAGGAGGTAGCTTCTAGATGTTATAACTCTTTGGAAGTCATGGATTTTATGTAGGATGAGATGGCCCCTCATGTTAACAAATATAATAAATTATTAAATCTTTGAGAGAGGAAAATAAAAAATTAAATATGTTATTTTTCTATATGGACAACTCTCTATACGGTCATCTTGACCTTATGACGATGCTAGAGGCAACTAATGCCTTAAATATAGTAGTCACTAGATAAGAAGATCTAAATGGTTATCTAGAAAACATTGGGGATTTAATCCCTATATCTCATGCACATGAATCCCACCTCCTTCAAATTTTACATAAATTTAATTTATCTAAATTTAAAGACTCCATTGGTACGTTAATTAGCAGGATCAATTTTAACAAGCTTATCTAGGAAGTGGATGATGATATCAAATAGAGATTAAAAGGATTAACACTAAAATAAATTGAGTCTAAATTAAGTGAGGCTCAAAAAATGGACACTGAAGTTGAAATATTAAAGATTAATTTTCAAATAACTAAGGATGAACATGTAAATTTCCTTGGATAGACTAAAAGAATTCATCAGACACCACTTCTAAATTTAGACATTATAAGATAGAAATATGGAGAGGCACAAAAGGTTTATGAGGATAAAAAATCAAATAATAATCAATATTATAGTGGTGTGACCACATATTTAATTTCCTCTCTAACCTCTATGCCAACCAAGGTGTATGCAGCACTCCAAATGACTAAGCCTTGATAGGTTGAGATTTTATGTATGTACAATTTTGTAATGGTGAATGTACTTAGATTTTCCTTGTATTTTGAGTGGATTATTATAAAAAATTGAGTTTATATTTTATGTACATGCACACATTCCATAATTTTGGATTTTTTTTTTTTTAAACTTTTAGTTTTCTCTTATATGGTTTTAGACCACAGTTAGAACTACATGTTTTAACTAAAACATGTAACCACCTTGTATGAACTTGGAGTATGAGGTAACTGCTTCCCAAATTCTATATATACAATTGTAACCCAAATTAGTTTTTTTTAATAATATTTTGGAATACAGAGTAATAAAACAAATTTGATCATCAACAAAGTGTTTTAAGTATTTTATTTCCAATTCTGTATAATTAGTTATTATTTCCTTGGTTGTGTGTTTCAATAATATTTAGTGTAGTACAGCTGTGAATAGATTCTTGATTATTTTAGTTTATATATGGATCCTATATGTGCAATATCTATTGAAATATTAGTGAATATATTGATTAATTTAGTCAAGTTGATTGAATCATATTTTTTAATGTGGATTAGTTCTTTTTTTGGTGTAGTTTTCTATGTGTGTGCAAAAAATACCTCAAACAATTAATTTGATTGACCCATAATATCTTGATTAAGGGTGTACAAAAACTACCCTAAAATCAATAACCTTTGTTGGAGGCTTATAAATTCCATGTATTTTTATTTCTTTAGACTTCTTAGCCATGTCTGACTATTTATGTGTTATTGATTCTAGTAATAGGCATATGTTTTAGAAAGAATATGTCTATTTATAAACCTAAGAGAGTTAAAAAATCTAATTCCTAAGATGGTTTATTACTGTCACCCTTGACAAGTCATAAAAGACCTAGAGTTGTGCCAGTAAGTCTAGTTCAAAATAGTCCATCACCTCCACTAGGGAACCCCTTACTCATAAGGAACCATTTACCTATTAGTAAACCAATGAACCTACCTTGGTTATTTAGATCTTCTATTTCCATCCTAAGAGATATGCATGATTTACCTAGGAATCCTAAAATTTACCTACCATCCTTTTCTCCTTCAGGACCAAGGACAACAAAAGAACATATCAAATCTATTAAAGCTGATATAAGATTAATGAATGTAGTTGATGAAGATGTTACATGTAGATTATTTAATTTTACTTTAATAGATACTAATTATGATTGTAAATTAAACATAATAAAAAACTCCACCAATTAGGAGCAATGTCAAATATCTTGTCTTGTGTAGTTTGGATAGGTCACCATTCCTAGATTGGTATACCAACACTTCGCCATTATGAAGAGGGAGCCTAATTATCCCATCTATGCTTTAAATACATGATGTTAGAATATGTAAAACTAGTTTACCCTAAGGTATAAACCAAAATTAGCATTAACATTAGAGATGTACAATAATGCCTTAGACCTTATCACCATCATGTTCTTGAGAAGAGCACTTGCTACTAATCATTTAGTATTAACATTCAAAGAGGATATTAGAATTGATAATTAGCTCAACCCAAAGATGCCTAGGGTACCTAAAATTATTAATTAATTTATAATGATTAATTATATACCACACATAAATAATAACATTCTATCATAAAATCAGAATTAATTATACACAGTGCCTTTACTAACACAGACAATGCAGCTGAATTTTGGCTACTTAAACAATCATGTGACAAGAATTAGTTATAAATATAAATAACATTTAGATACACTTACCATGATTACTTACAAGGTATGGATTATATAAAATCTAAATTGTATTATATTCAAAATATGGCCTAAAATTTAAGCAATGATTTCCTGAATATGAAATAAAAGATAGGCAATGCTAATGCCCTAATTGGCAACCAAAACACTATATTTAAAAGATATAATAGGCAATTTAATAGGATTGAAAATAACATATATTATCCTAATAATCTCCCAAAAATTAACATAGTTGAAATGACTCTTCCCAATTGGTGAAAAATACATAATACATCCTAATATGGTGAGCTCAATTCTGTTGAGTTATGTACGGTGTTTGAGATCTTTCAAAGGGAAGTTACTAGATAGGATCAGATAAATAATCCACCCGAATCCCATTAGGATCTTGGATCTTCTAACACAACCATGTTCTTCAAAACTCATGAGTTCTTATTCTTAGTTGAAGATGAAAACAAACCAAAAGATAATATGGATGAAGTTCATGCTTTCTAATAGTTCCAGAGAGGTGTGTATAACTTAAGGAAAAATAAACACTTACCACCTTGAGTCTTCCAAATACCATGGTGATTCCTCCAAATACCAAAGCAAACAACAATCCACCCCCTCTAAAGGGGAATGATTAGCCTCAAAGTAAGGAATAACTGAGTAAACGAGGATACAACATCACAAAAGATATAAAGAAAATTAAGGTGAATATAAATCTTCATAAGTTAGCCTAGATCATTGAAAAAAAAGAGTTATTGTTTAATTCCACTACTATAAATGTGGATATGGAAAGAACGGGAATGTTTATGGACAAAGTGAAAGTTGTTGATGCTAATGTCATTTATAAGATCAAGCCTAAAGTACCACCATTTCTACTGACTATTAGGGCATTCAATAAGAACATTCATAATTATGTAGTTGATTTTGGAGCATCTAAAACTATCGTGCCTAAATCTATATGTAAGAACCCTGGTATCACTCTAAGTCCTTCAAAGATAACAATCTCTCAACTAGAAAAAATGGGAGTACCATTAGCTGGAGAATTGAATATATACTCATTCAAGTAACATCTAAACCAAGAGTCTAGATGACCATCAATAGTCTGGTAGTGGACATACCAAAAGGCTAAAAATTGTTGATGAGCAGAGATTGGTTTAAAACACTCAATGGATATCTTTCCACAAACTTCTCTCATATCTAGCTATCGTGGAGAGTAATTTCAAATAAGATTAGAATTTATAAAGAGCTAAGAATGAAATATTCCATCATGGAATATAATGTCAAAAATGAAGAGGTAAAGTATGACTCTTCCACCCTTGGTATTTAAACTTTTACCACTCATAATCTAATATAAAACCTAGAACTTGAAGGTTTGAATCAGCTATGGACTATGCATTTTGATGGAGCCAAGTCTAAACAATGATCGAGCATAGGAGTTGAGTTGATTGATCCTCAAGGTAAATTTTTTTTGACAGCTTATAGATTGTAATTTCTATGTATTAACAATAGATCTAAGTACAAATATCTAATTCTAGGATTACAATTTGTGCTAAAGAATAATGTAAAATAATTAAAATTATTTAGTGAATCAGAGCTGGTAGTTAAACAAGTAAGAAAAAATATCAAGGTAAATTTTCCTATATAAGGATATATAAGCATAAAGCATGGGATTTAATTGAAAGATTAAAAGATTTTAACATAGTAGCACTTCCAAGAGAGCAAAATAAAGCCACCAATTCACTAATTTCTAGTGCTTCTAATATCAAGCAGTTATAGGAGTCTAACGTAAAGAGATTTTCTATTGATTTTGTTCCTTGTCCCTCTATTCTAGATATTGTAGAAAATGTCTAGTTCTTTGATGATGATTAGTAGATTATTTAATTCTTAACTAATTTAGAGGATTTCAAGTCCCAAATCATCGATGACAAGTACATTAACCACCTATATCAAGAAGAAATAGATAAAGGGGGCATTCTCAAACTCATAGAAAATCAAATTATAAATACCTTAGTCTCCTTGGAAAGACCATTTAACGTAGACCCTTAGTCACAACAACTTAGGTAGCCCAAGGTTGATGAATCAGACTTTAAGAGGGAAAATCTAGGAGATGATCATAACCTATGTTATGTGAATATTGGTCTCAGCTATACTATGGAAGAAATACATTTAGTCATGGATTTAATCACTCAATAAAAAGACATTATCACTTAGATATATGAAGCCCTGAAGGTATATGACCCATAGGTCATCAATCACATGATTCCCTTGAAGTAAGACCATAAACCATTTAGATAAAGGCAATGGCTAGTAAATCCTATTTTAGATCCTCTTATTTAGAAGGAAGTGAAGAAGTTATTAAGTACCAAAATCATCTTTCTAATCTAACATTGTACCTAGGTGGTCAATTTAGTCTTAGTTAGAAATAAGAATGATGAGATCAGATTATGTGTAGACTTTATAAATATTAACAAGGCTTTTGAGAAAGATAATTATCTTCTACCTTCTCTAGATGAGATAATACATATAGTGAGTGGTTCTAAAATCATGTCATTTATGGATGGTTTTTTAGGCTATAATCAAGTACTAGTGCAATCTAAAGATAGAATGAAGATGACATTTACTCTAAAATGGGGTACTTATACATACATACATATGCCATTTGACCTAATAAACATAGGAGCTAGCTTTCAATGCACCATGGATCATGCCTTCAAGGGACTAATAGGAAAATTCATAATAATCTATATGAATGATCTTACAGTGTTTTCAAAGAATATAAAAGATCACATAAGTCACTTGTAGTCTATATTTGATAGATGCAAAAGGTTTGGTCTTTCATCAGACCTAAATAAAAGTATCTTTGGAGACACTGAGGGAAAAATCCTAGGATATATTATCATAAATGATGGGATCACCATTGATCTAGATCAAATCTAAGCGATTTCAAAAATTTATCCACCAAACAAAAAGAAAGAGATCAATTCATTCTTTCAGAAGATACACTTCATAAGGAAGTTCATCTCAAGGTTTAGAAAAATTGTCAAGCCTCTAAATATTATGATAAAATAAGATGCTAAAATAGAGTGGACAGCTGAAGACATACAGTCTTTCCAAGATATTAAGGATGCCATATCGTAAGCTTTAGTGTTAATTAGTCTAGACATCAGAAAATATTTCTATCTAAATTTGTTCAATTCAGAGCACACTATTGTTATGGTTATCACAAAAAATAAATATGAAACTAAGTATCTAATTGCCTTCATGAGCACAAAGTTGAAGGATGTAGAGCTCAGGTATTCCATGATTGACAAGCAAATTTTTGCTATTGTCAAAACAATGAAGAAATTTCGGAATTACATCTTGATGAACAAAACCATTACTATTATGCTTGACCCTATTGTTAGGCTCACCTTATTGTAGAACGAGCTAGGAGAATGTCAAAGCAAATAGATGGCCAAGCTCCAAGAATTTGACATAAAGATAAAGCCTACAAATATCATCAAAGGTTAAGGCATTGTTCAACTCATTATTGAGCCTCATCCATGAATCATCATTGAAGAGGTATACAAAGCACAAGTTTCTAAAGGAGAATGGTATACATATATAATCTAGTATTTACTTATAATAACTTGTCCTTTAGAGCTTAATAGAAAAAGAAAGATAACATTAAGGATAAAAGCTACTCATTTCATGATTAAGAAGGGATTATTATAAAAAAAGAACTATGAAGGTATGTATCTTAGATGTGTATCTGCAAAGGAGGCTAAGGAAATATTGGAGATCTTGAATAAAAAGATAGGTAGTGGTCACCCTACTAGGAATACCACAACCTATAAAATATTGAGGTTGGGTTACTATTGGCCAACCATTTTAAAAGATACTCATGTGCACATCAAAACCTGGTATGAATGTCAAGCATTAGCGAAGAGAGAGGTACACACAATAACACCTTTATATCCAGTTGTTAAAAGAAGGCCATTTGTATAGTGGGGTTTAGACTTCATTGATGTAATCAACCCAAATTCTCTTAAAAGGCCATAAATTTTTACTTACAGATATAAACTATTATATAAGATGGATAGAAACCATAGCCACTGAGAATAGTAGAGCACAAAATGTCACTTGATTTTTGGAGGAACACATAAAAACTAGATTTGGGATTCCCATCTCTTTGGTTTGTGATAATGGATCAGCTTTTATATCATCATAATTCACTAAATGGGCACATGACAAGTAGATCATAATAATGTCAACTTATAACTACTATCCTTAAGGAAATGGACTAGTAATGTCAATAAATCAAAATATGATTGATGAAATTAAAAAAGTAGTAGGGGATAAGCCTAGGGACTGGCACAATTTACTAAAGTATTCTTTTTGAGTAGACCAAATGAGATAAAATAAATCCCTAAAAGCTTCACCCTACCTACTAGTATATGAGTGAAAACTAGTTTTCCCCATCATGTTGAACCTACCCACCTATCATTTCATGCAATACTACATGGAACTAAATGATAAAGCAAAATCAAGATTGCTTGATATAATTAAAATGGAGGATTCAAGGATTGAATCCTTATAGGCATTTGGTAAACACCAGGATATAGTCAAAAAGATGTTTGATAAAAGAATGAAAGTGAAATCATTAAATATTTTGGATCTAATTCTACTATGGGATAAAGTCCATGAAAAAAAGGACAACATGATAAGTTTTATCCATTATGGATTTGACCTATTAGATTTTAGATATCATGGGCAATAATGCATTTCATCTGAAGGACCTCTAAGATAATGATCTTACATATCTAGTTAATAGATAGTTTCTAAAGCATTACTTTAGAGCTATTTCATCTATAGATATTATTGATTGAGAAGAGTTAGATAAGTTTAGACATAAGACTAGAGTAGATTTCTATGATTTCTAGTTTAGTTTCTTTCTTTTTAGTCTAGTTTTCAATGCTTTTCAATTTTTTGGGGCTTTCTAGATCAATCTTTCTACTTTCAATATTTTTTTGTCATAAAATAGATTTCAATGCTTTCTATAGTAGTTTCCTACTTTTAGATTAGTTGTTCTTTGTTTTCTTTGATGTTGGAAGTTGTGTTTTCTTTAGTTATACCCAATCTAAACTCTAAAAAAAATTGAGTTTATGACTTTTAGAAAAGTGGAAAATTTAAAATCCTGACATGTTGGAGACTAATTTATAGATTGGGTGTATTTCTATGTTTTTGAGTCTTTAGGGTGAAGAAAGGTAATCAAAGGATTATTCTAAATAGTTTCACAATTGAAACTTTTACCAGGCATATAGAAGTTTCTCTTGGGTTACTTCATACAATTTTTTTTTTTTTTTTTAATTTTGTTGGATCAAATGCACATATCATATTAAATACTTGTTAAAAGTGACAATTCTATGTGTAAATTTGGTTGGCAGGGACATTCTAGTTATAATTTGTTTTATAATTATACCAGATCACTAGGGTTTTATCTCCTCTCTTTTCCATTAATCAAAACATAAGAGAAACAAAAAAAATAGAGAAAATAACTAATGAGTTAAAAAGAGCAAAAGAAATTTAAAAAAAAAATTAAAAAGCTCACATGATGAAATTAGTTCAATGCACCACACACCATGGTTAAAATAAAATAATGAAAGGAGAAGATAAAGAGCCCAAGGTATCTTTGTTAGGGCTATGGACACTTGGATAATAGTAGAGAAATTCTTGAGCTTCCCTTGATTTAATGAGCTTTAAAATATACTAGAATGAAACTTACAATTTGATCAACACCTTTGAAAAACTCATCACAATAAGGGTTAAATAAAGTAGACATTTAACATACATAGATCCAAGAAATTAGAAGACAAGTATGTTGTGAGAATTAACTTAAGAATCTCTTTCATGTTTTTTATTTAATTTTTTTTTATGACATACTTCAAGATTGATCTAAAGATTATGAAACTAGAGTTCTAGGTTCTTGAATACTCAGGAGTATTCCCTGTATAAGTTGCCATTTGTTGTACCCAATATCCCCCTTTAATTTAAGGATAAATCAAGACCTATTTTTTTTGGATTTTGGTCTTAATATTGAGCCCCCCTTTTTAATATGTTTATGCAAATTTCATAAAATCTAAGGTATATCAATTTTGGCAAGATGATATTAGCATTATGTTTCATAAGATTAACTTTTGTTCTATAGAGACTATTCTTCAATTTTATATGTTTAGTCTAATATTTTTAGCATTTATGCAATTTATTCTTTCAAGTTTTATGTTTCATGTGTTTTTAGGCCTTTATTATTTTAGACTTAATTTTCACAAAGCTTTATTTTGTTGGGGAAATTGTTGTGGATATTTGTTTGAAATAATTCCCTTAAAGGAATTTGGCCTACATGATCTTTTCTTTATGGAATTTTGGACTATGGAAATTTTGTCTAAAAAAAATCCCTAATGGATTATCCCTCTGACCCTAACGAACCTACCCTTTGAGACTTTTGAAATGACCCTTAGTTTTACAAAATTACCCTTCAAGGAAATCAAAAGTGCCCTTTGGCCTTTACAAAGTAGACTCTTTGGGTAATTTTTACCATGAAGTAGACCCTTCAAATATTTTCCACATACCTTTTATAACTTTTAAACTAGCCATTAAACCTTTTTGAATGTGTCCTTTATCCTTTGAAGTATCCCTTTGGCCTTTTCAAATTGACCACATTACCCCTTCCAACTAGGTCTTTTACGACACATACCCTTTGGGTTTTGTGTAAAAGACCCTTTGGGACTTCTAAAATGACCCTTAGCCATACAAAAGTACCCTTCTAG
Organism: Torreya grandis; assembly: GCA_037957365.1. Taxonomy (NCBI): domain Eukaryota; kingdom Viridiplantae; phylum Streptophyta; class Pinopsida; order Cupressales; family Taxaceae; genus Torreya; species Torreya grandis. The sequence continues at coordinate 438,802 of JARHVA010000725.1, read as the reverse complement.
GAAATCAAAAGTTCCTTTTGGCCTTTATGAATTAGACCTTTTAGGACTTTTATCTTGGATAAAATTCCGTACAAAGTGGACCTTTCAAATCTAAAGTGCCATTTAGGGAAATTGAAAATGCCCTTTAGACCTTCAAAATAGCCATTCAAGATAATTATCTTAGGACTTTTACCCAAATGAAATAGCTCTCTAGGCAAGTTGTTTCAAACATTTTGTCTATAATAATTCCCTTGAAGGAATTAGTCTATGGACACTGTCCCAAAATCATATTTTTTTTGTTATAGACCCTAAGTGCCTTGTTACTAAGAGTACTACTAGTCTCACCATACTTGGACAAAACAAATGAAAAAATATTTACCATCAATACTTTAAATACCCCCACCAACTTGAGCTAACAAGTTTGAATTATATATTAAAATAGAAGCCAAGTAAATGTTGCACATTTATGTTGCATGAATTTTGATTCAATGAAATATTACATATAGGCAATATGCCACTATTGAAAATTTGTCATTACATTCAATCTAGCTTGCATTCAAAGTCTCCTAATTTCTTAAAGTGATAAAAAAGTTACCATTTCAAGATTATTACAAGTAAAATGACTAAGTTAGAGCCTAATTGTTTGCAAAACATACATAGCACATAGAAGAAGTAACACATAGTATGTATCAATGACATCTACATCTAGGATGTTATGAGGGATGAATCCACCATCCCCATATTCAATTAAGGACTCCATAGAGTTCATAGATATAATCTTTGATGCTATAATATTTGGAGACAAGTAATGTAATTATTTAGAATTATGAGATGTCATTGATTTTGTAGACATGTTTTCACTAGAAGATGTAATAACACTAGTAGATAGACTATTCAATAAGGAATTAATACCATTTAAATGCAAAATATTACACTTTGATATAGCTAATCCACAAATAATTCCATGCATTAACTTCTTAAGGTACCTATTCTTTTCAAGGAAGATATCATAGGTACATCATTCTAGTAATAATATAGAGGTTGCATGTGTTTTAAGAGCAAATTTATAGAGATATTTTTTTTTGATTATACATGATGTCTATTTTGACAAGCACACATTGGTATAGTTTAACATATATACCTTAATGGAGAAGGTATTATATTTGTGGATACTCCCAAACTAGACCATCACATGGAAAGGAAAGATGCTAAAAGAAGCAATTTTGATTGACAAATTTAGGATGGGGATTCACATTAGTATGGATCTTCTCAATCAATTATATGGTATTCCTATTATTCATTTTATTAATTTGGATTGGATGTTGTTACTCCACATGATGTCACATATGCCCTAGGTGAAATAATCAACCTTCGATTAAGAGAATAGATTATTAATAAAGACAAGCATTCCATGCCCTTAGGAGATTTATACATGATGTATTATTTGTTAGACATAATCATGGGTATGTGTTACAAAGATCTTGGTGAATTATGGAATCCAACCATAGATGGTGATAATAATAAGATCTAAAACCATTACCAAACCATGCATGTCTATTGCTATACGAAGTATATTGTGAGGATATTCAATGATGTCTATCCTCAGGTTTAGCAAGCCATTCATGGATCACCCATGCATTGAATTGGACTAAACATTATGAAGAACTTGGAAATGAAAGCGGATTTTTTCCTTGACCCAAATTTCATTGTTATCATGATTTGGGGAAACAAGGTTAGCCCCTATGTCTCCCAAAGTTTATACTAGATAAACTAGTTAAATAAGAAATAACCTTCCAGTTATGGAAAATCATTGAAGAGGACCTATCAAAAGAAGGGCTTGTATTTTATTCATTTTATAACTATTGGTATGATGGTATATATTATGATAAATAATTTCAACGAAGTAGGTGGAAAACATAGGAGTTATCTTTTCTCCATACTTTCACATAGAGATTGGGATTTGCATGGGTTAATCTAAAAGCACATACATGGATTCAACATCCCTTACAATCATGAGCCTTATTATTATGATTTACTATTTATAAATGCTAATTCTGATGAGAACGTATTGAAATGGGAAAGGATTGATAGGCTATAAGAGGATCATTTGAGAATGATCTAGGATGACCCTTCCATTTCTACCAGAGAGTTAGATAGCAAAAAGGCATTCTAGAAAGGGTGGCAACATTCAGATTTATATAGAGAAAATTTCAAGGAGAAATCCAAGGACCAAGAATATTCCTCCTCCCAAGGACTTCCTTTTAATTTTAAATTGAATATAGTGAAGAAATAGCCTAGGCTACCTGAGCACATTTCTAGTAGAGAATGACAAGTAGGGGATCCCATCAGCATACATTTTGATGATACAAATAAAACATAGGAATTTCCTACTATAGGTTCTAGTTAAGTATCTATTTCTATGCCCTAGGTACATACCATTACATCCATTGGGATAATAACTTTAGAATCATTAACATCAACACCTTAGGACTCCCCCATACAATTAAATACCCCTTTGGTCTATCAGAGGAAACCTAGGAATCCTATAGGTAGTCCTATAGTAAAGACATCATAAGGTTTTCCTACTCAACCTCCACATTCAAAACCAACTAGGGAATATAGGGTGATCATAAATGATATTAGGATGATTCAGATGAGGAAGAAGAGATGGAGATAGCCAAAACTATTAACCTATAAATAGAGCCTATGGAGCTCACTTTCCTAGGTACTCAATCTTTTATTAGTTCTCCTCTATCTTCTATACCCATATTTAGGTAAGTTACTTGTATGGAATTTCCCATATCTACCCCCTCTATCTCCATTACTACTATTGATCCCTTCATTTCCACTTTTATCCCACTCACCATATAGACCCCTTATGTTCCTACTGGCACCTCCACTATTAGAGCCCTTAAGAAGAAGAAAGTGTCCAAGAAGGTGTAGACTACTTTAGCCACCTCACAACTCCATTTCCAATACACCCAAATCACCCTTACACTAGCATCTACCACTTCCACAAATGAAACCATAGTGATTAGTACTATTAGGTAAAGAAAGGCAATCCCCAAGTGATCATGATCCATCCATTTCCTCAATTTAGAGGAGTGGATTGGTCCAAAATTATATGGCCTTCCCTACCTGACATCCTAATCAAGGACCATAAGAAACAATAGAGAGTTCAAGAGGAGGCTGAGGAAGAGGTTGTTATCAAAACCTCTGATGCATCCCAATTAGACATTCCACCATGGGCAATGGATTTAAGAAGCAAGGCTTCTCAAATTCCAAAATTTAGAATCATTGAGCTTCCTTATGTTTCCACTTTATTTGATCCCCCAATGAGAAATGTTCAAAGGGTAAATAAGATGAAATTAGAAGATGATAAAGGCACTGATATCATCTTTAAATAAAGGTAAGAAGTGTTTTCCCTCACAAAAAGGCAAAATAGACAACTAAGATTTTATATATATATATATATATATATATATATATATATATATATATATATATATATATACATATATGAGTAAAATATTGTAGACCTAGCACAAGCACATAAGGATGACATAATTTCAATCCATGAAGGCACAAAACTAGCTAGATATGAGCTTGAGGTGGAAGTGTAAGAATTAGAGGCTTAAGTGGAGCAATTGAAAGTACAGGGCATGAAAATACATATTCCTACTAGCATAGAAGCTTAAGTTTGGGAGGTAGCTTTTAAATGTTATAAATCCTTAGAATCCATGGAGTTCATGAAGGCTAAGATGGCCCCTCATGTGAACCAAGCCAATAAATTGTTCAATTCCTTGAGAGAGTACAATGCAAAACTAAATATCTTAGTTTTCTATATGAGTAACTCTTTATGTAGTCATCTCAAGTTTATGATAATGTTAGAGACATCTAATGCTGTAAATATAATAGTCATTTAATAGGAAGAGGTAAAGGATTGATTACAAAACATTGGGGATTTAAATTTCCATATATCAAGTACATGAAGCCCATCTCCTTCAAATTTTTCATGACTTAAAGTTATCCAAATTTAAAGACTCCATTGGAAAGTTAATTAGTAGGATAAATTTTGACAGGCTTATCAAGGAAGTGGAATATGATTTAATCAGAGTTTACAAGGCTTTACACTTAAATAAATTGAGTCTAAATTAAGCAAACATCTAAAAAAGGTCACTAAAGTTGAAATCTTTAAGAGTAATTTTCAAATAACCAAGGATGAGCATGCAAATATCCTTAGAGAGACCAAAAGAATTCGTCAGCCACTACTGCTAAATTTAGACATTATACAATAGCAACATGGAGTAGTATATAAGGTTTATGAGGATAAAAAAGTGAAGAAGAAGTAGGCTTCCCATGGTGTGACCACATTGTCAACTACCACTCTAACCTCTATACCAACCAAGGTGCATGCAATGCTCCAAATGACTAAGCCTTGATAGGCTAAGATTGTATGCATATATAGTTTTATAATGGAAAATTTAATTAGATTTTCCTTGTATTTTAAATAGCTTATTATAAAAAATTGATTTTATATTTTGTTTACATGTACACATTGCATAGTTTTGAAAAAGTCAATTTATCTATTTTTTACTTTTAGTTTTCTCTTATATGGTTTTAGATCGTAGTTAGAACTACATGTTCTAACTAACACATGTAAACACCTTGTATGAACTTGGAGGATGAGGTAGTGCCTTCCCCAAGTCTATATATACAATTGTAATGCAACATAGTTTTTTTATCAAAAGATTTTGGAATACAAAGAAACAAAACAACTTTGATCATCAGTGAAGTCTTGAGTATTTTCTTTCCAATTCCATGTAATTAGTTATTTTCCATGGTTGTGTGTTTCAATAATCTTTAGTTTGATATGAATATGAATAGATTTTTTATTATTTTAATTGATATATTGATCCTATATTTTTAATATTTATTGAAACATTAGTGAATATATTTATTAAGTTAATCAAGTTGATTGAATCATATTTCTAAATGTGTACTAGTGATTTCTTTTATGTAGTTTTATGTGTTTGTGCAATAACTACCTCAGACAATTCATTTTATTGAGCCATAAACTCTTGATTAAGGTTGTGTAATAGCTTCACTAAAAGGAAAAACCTTTGTATGAGGCCTATAATTTCCCTGCATCTTTATTTCCTTAGACTTCCTAGCCATGTCTGACTGTATGTGTGTTATTTCTATTAGAAACAAGCATAGGTTTTAGAAAGCATAGGTCTATTTATAAAACAACTAGGGAAGTGATTCCAAATAACTATTGAGCCTTATTTTTTACCCCTCCATTTTTTGAATTTATTATTAAGACTTACACACTTTAGATTAGAAACCAACCACCCATCCAACTCAGTAGAGATTCACTCTTTTGAAAGGCCACACCTCCGTCCAAAAACCTTGTCAACAACATAAATACCCTACCCTTATTCAATAAATGGGTTGAAATAAACCACATACCTACAATTCAAGCCCTGGACTAGACTTTACCTCCATTTAGATACTAAAATATTATAGGTTACCTTGTTCGACTATGGTTTGCATAAAACCCACATCAACATAAACAAAGGTGAGATTTAACCTAAAAAATCTAAAACACTTTGGCATAGACTAAGAACTCAAATTTAGACATGAACTTTGTTAAATTAGTATAAGACATGAAATAAAAGTCACTTGGAAATAAACTATTTTTTCCCAAATCTAGGCACAAACAATAATTTTTAAAGTGGGTAAATAATTAACCTAATTTACACATCCCAAAAGAGAAATATATATGTATAAGCCCAAATTAGATAAGGCATAAATAGAAGTCAATCAATTTTTGGACTTGAACTTGTAAGGGTTAATTAAAAACTTGACTTAGGAAAACTAGGCTTATTTGATCACTAAAATAGATAAAAGTGAATGACATAACGGTAATAGACAAAGAACCAAAAGGTACATGTGGATTGGTTCAAATCTTATAAAATAGGAAAAACAAGTCTATGAAATAATTCAAGTAGTGTAACAATGTTATTGATCTCTAAAGATATGATTTATGGTTCGTTTCAAGACTCTAAGGCACAAAAACTTGAAATTATTTGGGAAACATAATATTACCCATTTCAATCAAGTGACACACAATGTTTTTGACAAAAAGTTTAAAGCAAAGGTATGGTGTCAAATTTATGGCATAACACCTCCTTAAATAATGAAGTGATGTGAACACAAGACTCATTTTGATATGACATAAAAAAAACAAATGTTTTAGACTCAAAGACCAAACAAGTAAAGGAAAAGGACCAAATACAACTAAGTATAACATCCAAAGCCCTAAAACTAATAATGTTTCATTATATCATTATATTCCATCTATATACATACTCTTGGGAGGATTTTAAGTGTTAATCCAAAAATAAAACTGCATTAAGTATTAGGGTTTTTACACCCCCTTCTCCCAAGATATTGTATAGTGACATATAACTTTGGGCTACTCACCCTAAACTAAGAATATGTCTACAACAAGTGAGGTTATTATAAAACATAAATTTTTTATTGTCTAGATGATCCCAAGTATGATTAACACTAGACATGCCTCATGCCAACTGAGCTCATACCGATTAACTTACTATTCAATGGTCCATTCCTTTTCATAGTAATTCCATCTATGTACTTTTAGTGAAATCCCCTTGTTAAATAGACATGACTCGGGTTTCTGTCATGATTGGGGAGGTTAACATCTCAACACCTTGGAAATCATATTACATGTGACTTAATTTATATAACCCACCATGGAGTGGGTTGAAACAATTATAGGATATGAAACCTTGGGTCAAAGCTTCCCTAAAAAACATGTAAGGAGGTTATGAACTCCTCACAAACCAAGTTTCATAAAATAAGTGACCAAGTGAAAATATTTTAGAGGTTGTGTTTATATCACCCAAACCATATGGGATTTGGGTAGAGACTCAACAACATTCTTTTCACACCTTGGAAAAAGGCATAAATTGCAAGTAAAGAACACTTTTGGTCACCTGAATTCCCTAAAGGGGATGGGGGAGAACATACACACATCAATCATTTTATGAAAACAATAAATTTACAATCAAATAAGCATAAAAAATATTCTTATGAGTTATCTAACTAATGTGAGAATTCATTTTATTGCATTAAGATGAAATATGAAAGAAATTTTGGCCCCTTGGCATATATTTATGAACTTATAAAAACATTCACAAATAATCCAAGCATAAAAAAAAAAAAAAAAAATCCTTTTATACACCAAAAAAAATGTTCAAGACTTAACCACTTTTAAATTTATGCCTCTTTCCCACTTAGGTCCTATAATTTTTAGAGGGTTTTTAATATTTTGTGAAATATTTATGCAACTTGAAGGTAAATTGATAGCATATTCTAAAAAATTTAAGATAAAACACATGATTTTAATAAAAAAACATAAAAAATGGAGTCCAAATGATCCCAAACAAAGATTCAAAAGATGGCCTATCAATCTTAGGTATAACACAATGAAAAAATGCAATTGTAAGTGCAAAAATGAAACTCTACAAAATCACAACTATAACTACAAAACCACAACTCTACAAAACCAAAACTGTTAGTGAAATTACATAATTTTTTAGGAAAAAAGTATAAAACATACAAAATCATTACTCTATTTTCAAAAACACAAATAATAAGGAAAAAACAAAACTCTAAGAGTTGTGATATTGAAACCTAACTAGAAATTGTTAGCTTAATTTCTATTAGTTTAAAGGTAAAATCACAATTATTTAGGTGATATCATGATTCACAGAATCATGATATTATGATTATAGATTTTCAATATTTAAATATCATAAATAACTCATGGAGGCAAAAAATATTTAGTAACATAACCACCGTTAAATTAAAAATCATTAGAATAGAGGAAAAATGCAACTATGTGAGTTACAATATTTCTATCTCGAGGGCAAAAACAAGATTACATAGAGCAACCTCACTACTAGTAGAAAAATGTCCCTTAGCTTGAATTTTCACCTATTTTTGTTAGAAAGATAAAATTTTGATATGAAAAAAATTAGGGGAGTGTTCTAAAATGTTTTAAAATAAATTTTGTGGGGTATATGTCCCACTGTGCATGCCATTTGTGATCTTAGGAATCTAAGAAGGGAGGTTAGTAGAGTGTTAGTTTAAGCAACAAAACTTAGATAAACACACTAACACTTGCAATATTGGATATTAGGGGTGATATTAATGAAAAAAACCAAATTAAATTCACAACTAAAATGAACAAGAGACACAATCTCTTACCTTCCTTGAGAGATCCAAATGCTTTGTTCAGTGGCTTGCTCGGTTTTGTGCTCAAGAAATCTTTGACAAATGAATATTGTTGGATCATTCTCTCCTTAGAACCATTGATTTTGTTAGATTGATGTAGCTTGGCTCAATATTTTAGAATTATAAAATTTCTTGTAACAAAAATGGGCATTTTAACATTACATCAAAAGAGGTTTGAATTTATTTGTGTATGATAACTTTGCACCAAAATAGCTTAAAATTTAATAGGTAAGGTGTTATATTTATATAAAATGGATCTAACCCAAACCTAAGGTGACTTAAGGTGGAGTTTAAACATGGAATGATTTCAAACCTAACCTAAGTGAGTCAAGACCAACCCTAGAAGAGTTAATATTTGTCAAGTAATAATGATTTGCAATGAATAGGCATGGTTCTCCAAAATGAGATATTTTAGGATATTTTCAAAGAGTTTGACAACTCACAAAGGTTATGATGAAATGCTAGGATATTTTGAATTTCCTTTTTATGATATTCATTAATTTCACATGGATAATTCAACTAGGAATTTAATTTGGTTTAGCTTGTTAATTAATTCTGATTAACCATTTAACTCTTTCAAGATTTAATTTTTGTTCATGTGCCCCGCTTAATAGGTCCATAGGCCAAATTGACTATTGTGATGTCATAGGATTATTAGGGATGAATCCATGACAGGTTACTATTGCATATGATAGGATACCCCAATTAGGGATGCCTCAATGTGATTTTAAGATTTGATAAATGATGTAAAAGTAAATTTGGGATGTTCAGTGATTCCTAGTCTTAATTTGGAATGGTTGGTAGAAATCAATATCAAGTACGATCTAAGGAAAATGGTGGATAGTTTTAGGTGTCTACATTTGTATTTTTGAATATTTTAATTTTTTATACTTTTTTTAATTTATAAATTTAAAATAGTAAAAACTAATAGCAATTAAAATCTTAAAATAGAAAAGAATGATAAGATTTGAAAATTTTAGGACATGAGTCAATGTAAATATGCACTAGAAATGATAGCATATCCATGTACGATAAATATGCCTCAAATTTATGTTAATAATGAATTTAATAAATATGTAGGAGATTAAATATGTATTAAGAGGACCAATAGTATAAAATATGTCAAAATTGATGTTGATAAGTGTCTAATAGCAAATTTAAGTTTATACACCTACACCTATAAATGTCTCTTATGTGTGTGTTCACCCTTAATCCTATGTTTTGATATATATTTTTATTGCCCTTCATTTGAAACCATAATTTCACCTTAGACACAAGATGTACCTTGAAAAAGGGGTAATAAATATGGGTTGGATAGCCCTAATCAATCCTCATTTAGTAACTAGGCATTACCTTCATCCATTAATCCAAAGAGGGATAAAACCACACACATTTATCACACCTAGGGGCATGTGTGTACACCATCATGATCATGCTATAAAATAATGAATTTTTTTTTGACACTTAACACCATATAACTTTGACCTACATTTTTATGTAGACTTGGCTCTAGATTTACTCCTTTAGGGTTTTCATATGTGTATGCCTTTTTGATAATGTCTAAAGATAACACCAATGGTTTTATGATTTTTTTATAATTTATAAGATTATTTATATATTATTATAGCCTTAGGATTGATTTTTATTTATAATTGAATCTTTTATATTTCCCTTACAACTAACCTGTGAAAAGTGTCTATGTTGACCTAATAAAGACTTCCCAATTTGAAAAATATTAGTTGAATGTTCCAAGATACTACCAACAAAGAAATATACATATAAAAAAATTATAAGTTTTTAAATATCATCATTACTTTGGTAGGAGTTAAATTTATTGATCTGAGATATGGTGATAGTTTGTTTAGGATTTTAGAGTGTTCTTGCACATACCACAGTGATCATGAATATGTTTGGTAAATTTGGTTTTATATTACAACATATGGGTATATGGATATGGGAAAGTGTGCACAAGATTCAAATGTGTTTATAAATTAAAATTATATAAAAATGTACCAAATTTATGTGTCTACTACTTCTTAATGCTTGTTCAATCATTTATCATACTTTATTATTCTATTTTCAACATATTATCATTTTTATTTACTATTTATGAGTATGTTACCTTATATCCAATTTGTTCACATAGTTTTAGCATTTTATTGTGATAATAAATAATAGTGTTCCCAATTTAGGTAAAACATATTGGTGAATCCAATTTTTTGATCAACTAACCTCGGGTTTCATAAACTCTCATCCCCTAAGATCTAATTTTTTTAATTTTTGGTGACTAATTTATCTTTTTAATTTTCTCTAGACTATTTTTTCCATTAACCTTTAAAATTTACTCTTTATATTTACATATACTTCTCTAATTTTCATCAATCTTCCATATTTTGAATGCTTACACCTTTTAAGGCTTCCCCTAGGGTTTTATTTCTAAATTTATGTTTCAAATATAATTATCAAATTTACATATTCTCTTCTTATTTATTTTCTCAATTATTATCTCTATCTTCCTTGATGTTTTTAATGTTTACATGTTATGCAAAATAGGAATTATATATTTATATATCCTACTAGGAAAGTGGTAAATTGAGTTGTATTACTTTTTATTTTCTTTAGCTTCCTTTATGTGGTATTCATGCTTCTTTTAATTCAAAAATGGTTGCTTTCAATGGTTTTCTTTCCATTACTTTTATGTTTGTCGATATGAATACTTAAAATGATCCAAATGTTAGTGGTTATGCTCAAAATGGAATTATTGATGATGGTTATGCAAATAATATTTAAAATGATACTAAATATTTTGATGATTCTGATCCTAATAGAATTTATATAATTTATAAATTTAGAAAAATAATTTAAAACAATCTTACATGCTTAGAAACTATGTCACTTAAGCTAAAATAATCACAAAAAAAGGGGTGAGGAACTTACATATAACAATGTTACACATGTACCATTTAATTTTTCTATTTACCTATTAGAGGTTTTACATTTATATTGGGTCATGAGGCTAGTAATCTTAGTGTTATTAATCCTTATATGCCTACACCTAGTGTTAAAAATTATCACATAATTCCTTTTGTTCCTACACACCCTAATATTTATTTGGTACATCATAATTATAATCCAAAAATTAATGCACCATCATGACTTATTTATCGTGTGTTTTCTCTTAGTTTTAGTCATATTCAAGCTATTAATTAAACCCCTAACCTTACAAATGTAAATATTAATATTTCTCCCACATATGTTATAATATATCAAGCTCCATTTCTCTAATAATAACTTCAAGCTATTCAATTGAAAATCACATAGCTATATCAAGGATCTCACAAGTTTAGTCACTTGGTTTCCTCTCATGACATATTACATAACCCATTGGCTCATTAATTTATTGTTCATCCTTTTCCTCTTGATTTTTCAATGTCTAAATTTGACTTATACAATGGCAAGGGTGATCCTTCACAACAAATTAAATCTTATTTTTTTTTAATATTTTTACTTTTATCATGATAAGTTAAAAATGAACAAGGTTTTTCTTAGAAGTCTTAAGGACATGCTTTACCTTGGTTTTATGCCTTACTTGTAGGCTTATGGGTCACTTTAATGTTTTGGCCAACATATTATTATATCATTTTTATCTAATCATTAGTCAAAAAGGTCACATTTTATCAAAAATTTTAGTTTAGACAAGGACTTAAAAAGAATGTTGTTGAATATATACTAAGATTCAATACTATGATTTAAAAAATGTCACCTCATATCCTAGATAGTGAGATAAAAATTATTTAATATAATAATTTATTACAACCACTCAAATACAAATTTGTCTTTAAAATGTATCAAATTTTGATGAAATTTTCCATTTTATTCATAACTATGAGATTAACATTCTTAAGTATTCATATAACACTTATATGTCTAAAACCTCCAAATATCAAGAAAAATAAACATTCAAAGCTAAGACTAGATAATCACAAGAACAAAATTGTAAACATAATATCACAACATCCTAACATGCTTCTCCATCCAAAATTTATGAATACTAAAAATTTTATTAAATTTCCTAAAACTCATTAAAAATTTATTAAACACTTACTTGAAAGTAAGATGATTAATCTACCTTATCTATATCAATTGGATACTTCTATACATATATCTAAATGATATGATGCCAATAATTTTTGTTTTAAAACAGTGCTTCCAAACATTATTCTAATAAATGATATAAAATAGAACATAAGATTCAAAATCTTATTTATAATTACATGATTAAGTTGGTGGCCATAATTCAATACTAAATGATTTGTCACAATGTCTAACTAATACCTTAAAAAAATTAATATCTTTACCAAATCATAATACTAAGGATCAATACAATGTTCACATGACTACACCCATACATCAATCAATAGTTTAAAAATATCACATCATCAATATTATTATTGGTATGGTTACCACCTCTCAAAATCAACTAGCATATATCACATTATATGACCACAAGATTCAATGTGATGATTCAAACAATGGTCCACTATATATACATGTTTTTTTTAATTCACATCCTTTGATTATACATTACATTATGATCAACAATGGTTGAAGTCAAAATTTAATTAGAATTTCATTTATATCTATAAGAGGCTACACATAGTGATATTTACTTGGTAAGACTAGATACTTAGGAGTTATGAAAATATTACACACACACAGACACACACACACACTCCTTAGTGGTATTATATTACTAGTTTTAATTTGTCCTAGTCCCATATTAGTTTTATTGTAATTAGTGTCTAAATTTAGCACTTTAATTCTATTATTTAGACACCTATGGATAAATCAAATGAGAGCAATACCATTAGCACTACATTGATGCCTTAAGTTTGTGAATAATTAAAAAGTACATACCATATATTGCATATATTTATAATTACCTATCCCACCTTCAAAAAAACATGAGATGTTACTTTTTTTAGGGTAAGTGCACGGAGTTGGGGGACAATTACTTGTAAATTTTAGGTAATACGATCACATTAATAAATAATGTGATCACATTATTTAATTAATGCAATCACATTATTTAAATTATGGCATAGTAATTACCGAGCCATAATGCGATCATGTTATTAAATAATGTGATCACTTTATTAAATAACATGATCACATTATTTTATACAAAAACATGATCATTTTATTTTTGTTTTAAATAATGTGATCACATTAATAACACAATTATGTTAGATATGTTACAAAAAAGAATAAACACCAAAACCTGAATGCAAATTTGTCATTTTGCATTCGAGTTTCCTTTATAATCCCCACCTTCCATGATCACATTTTATGTGAGATAGATAAAAGATTGAAAATAATCCACTAAATTCATCTAAATAAACTTTTAATCAATGATGTCACATCTATAAGAGGTAAGTGATAAAAATCTACACTTGTTAAGCCTAATTTTTCATTATTTTCATTGTTTAACCCTAATTTAAAGTAATTTTAGTCATTTTTAGTTTTAATTTGTTTTTTTTGAATAGCCCATCCTTATAACCCTCCTAAAATTACAAATAACCCTATTTTTCCTCCTCTTAATCATCCAACTAACCATACACAAAACCCTTTTTTTCCTCCTCATATCCCTCCACCTAACCCTCATACAATTCCACAAAATCCCCCAGGTAGTTAGGAGATTATAATTGACAACATTATGGGAAATAAAATTGAAATTAAAGAATCAATTAAGAGAATGAGGGATCCCACTTCCACCAACCCCCACTGCACCCATCTATCCAATTCCCTAGAGACATTATTAGGTCAAATTTACTTTATAACAAGTCAAATTGATAGATGGATTTCATATCAAGATATTTGTAGGGATTATTATGATAAAAAATTGTCAACACTTGAGCTCAAGAATAAATAAATATAAAAATCCTCCATTTTTTCCTAATTCATTCACCCAACCACCAATGCCCCATTTCCCATAACCTTTAAATGTTTTCCAATCCATCACTACCAACATAACTATTTTTGGGATTGATGGTGGATGGTGTTTGATTATCCATCATGTAAAAACCATGATGGCCCATTGTATTTTTTGAGGAAACTATACTATGAGTTTGTACTCAATGATATTCTAACCTATTTTGATTTTAGTTAGTTTTAGGGTTGAGGAATAGGATCTGTGTAAGATCAACCAAGTGCATGTCATGCACCTAATCAACCTCTTAATATCCAAAAGCCACTTGAGCCTAAGATCACCTTTATAGTTCATTAGTTCATGGAGATTGACACTCTTCATTCTCTTAGTTATCTCACTAATACACTCATTCAACATATGAGTAGGCTCTCATAGACTAATTCTAGAGATATGCCACCTAGTGTGCATACCTGACCCCATCCTTATAGTTCTTATGAAGCTATGTGCACTAGACATTTTTATGATGATGGTGATGGTGGTTCACATGGATTGGATAATATTCTTATGAGTGATGATTTTTTTACATGCAAATTTAGTTTGAAAACATTAGCCACTACACAGATTCAAGTATCTTTTATATAAATATCCTATTAAATTTAAGTTATATTTGCAAATCTAATTTAGCTAACAATTAATTTATATAGAAGATGAATAATATATATTTCATTTTTTATGTTGTCAGAGTTGATGGTGCTTTCATTGTCATAGTCGATATTTGTATCAATTGATTTTATGCAACCATTATTTACATATTTGGATCTAGTTACTAGTCCATCCACTACTACATCTGTCTCTATTAGGATGACACATTTTACTTAGAAAGAGGTAAATTTTTGAGTTAATATTATGTTCTATGTACATTTAGTCTATGTATATTTTACTTATAAGTTTAAATTAAATTTATCTATCAAGTATCTTGATGCATAGGTTATAACAAGCTTCCTTGATATGGATGGAAACACATACTTACCTTTGACAAATACCCAATTTTAATCTTTTCTTGTCCTTCTTTATCTTTTATCTTCAACCTCTTTATCTCTTTGATCACTTTACATTTGCTAGGTCTTTCTTACTCACTCTTACCTACTCAATGGATCTTAAGCCTCCTTGTATTCAATTAATCCTCATTCTCTTCTTGAATTCATTTTACTAATAAACTACCTCTATAATATTTCCTTTTAACATAAACCTCCTTAGTTAACACTCTATTTTCATTTTGTCTCTCTTTATCCTTGATCTATTCTTTATAATCTTATTCTTTGTTTTCATAGGTCTACATGCTACTTTTTTTTTATCCTTCCATGATACTCATAAGATAATCTACCTACTTAATTACATCTCCTTACATGCATCTAACCATTCCACATAACCCCCAAGCTTCAACTCTTCACTTAACTCTTCTTTGCTCTTTAACACCTTCCTTCTACTAGCCCTTTTTTAAGGCAAAACTCCTTGTTCCATATCCCAACCAAAATAAAACCACATTCAGATACCCCTTTACATCACATATCTCATGTAGGTAATTTAGTAATTAACTCTCTTTAGAAAAAACATAACTCAACACCCCTCAAAAATAATTAGGTCTCCTAGGCCTAATTCAAGGCTACTGATTATGAGACTATACCATACAAACTCAAATCAAATTTAAAACTTCAAAATACTCTTGATTCTATATAAATACACTTATCCACAAATTTTATTGAATTTTAATTAGTTAAATCACTTATTATCTAATTTTATAGTTTCAAAGCTTAATTTGTGTTGTCTCAATCCTATACCTACTTGAGAGGATAATAAATGAGATAGAATGACCTTTTGACCCTTATCAAATATTTTAATTCTTGAAATGGATCTACCCTTAACCTAGACATATTCTCAAACTATTAAGTTTCCTTTCTCAACACTAAACCACTCCCAACATGTAGTTTTACAGAATTATTATACCTTTCCAACATGACTATGTCAAAAAAAGACATAATAAACCCTTAAGACCCTTTACCTTCATTTGAGATAAATTCAAATAATTACACACATGGAAAAAAAATATTTCATAACATTCACAATACCTTAAATCCTCAACTATATTTCCAAGAACTCTATATGGTCTTTATTTATGACTATGTAAACTTAGAATTATTGCTATTGGGTTGTATATAGACTTCCCATGTATTTTGAAAATTTTCACTAGTATTGAGGATTTAAATTTGTTTAAATTAATTTAATATAGCTCCTTTATCTATTAATCATCTTTAAATCATTTATAATGACACTTTAAACTAACTATGTTGTCCTCTTTTTGATTGTGCCTAAATAAAGAGTATTGAAACTTGGGTTTCACCACTTTGATCCTATAAACTACTAAATTGAATCTTTTTCGACTAGAAAGATGAACACCATAGGATTGATCATAAATTTTTAGACACTTATTTACATTTTACTCTATTAAAATAAGCTTTATAAGTAAGGATAGAGTTATTAATATGTCTCTTATTCCTTTTCTCTCCCTAACTTTACCTTGTCAAGGTGTTACTATTATTTACACCTCCTACTCTTCCACTCACACTTCCTACATGTATTAAAATTTTATATTACCTCCAACATGAAAATTGCTTGCTATTATTGGCCATTTTATGTTTTATGGTAGTTACACTTCCATTAATCTTGGTTTACATTGAATTTTCATGATATACATGTTCAAATACATTGCCATATATATCTTAGTTTAAAATGAGAAAAACTTGACATATATATATCTTTGATACTTTATATAAAATTAAGTGAGACCTTGTTTACATGAATAGTTGATGGATCAAGTAGGCACTCCTCCCTCTTTTTGATTTGAGACATACATAGATATTATTGTTGTAATGTCATTTATATAGGTATTGATAGAGGCATATATTAACTTGTAATTTTGAATTATAAAAATAGAATTGTTTTAATAATTTTACTACATAGTTGGGGAAATATAACTTATGTGAATGTATTGTGTATGTAGGATTTTCCTATGACATTTGATAGTCCTAGTCAGATTATTAGTATGGTAACTTTTCATGGTTCTCCTATATATTAGATGCCTCTTCAAATAGTTGAGCCTTTCATTTATTTGTTTGAGAATCATAAATAGATTGAGTAAGATTGTGAGCTTGCAATAAGTGCATGTTTAAATGATTTTTATTTTAGTTTAAAAATAATTTCTTAATAATTGGTTAAATGTATTTTATGTTAATTTTGTAATAATACTTGTATTTGAATAGGTTCAACTACAAGTGAGCTATGAGTGTATACCTATAGTTAGACCTTAAAGCAATCCAAGGCATTAGAGGGGTCTCCATATACTAGCAAGGTATCCAAAGGAGATTTTTTTTTGAGTAAGGCAAACAGAGGGAGGCTATTTGATGAATAGGATGTATTACATGAGATGTTCTTTTTTGTATACCTATATGGTAATTTATGCATTTTTAGCATTGTATATGCATATATAACATTCACCCAACATTATATACTATGTTGGTAGATGTAAGTTTTTGTATGCCTATCATGGATCTATGTATTATTGACATTACACACGTGTGCCTATATTGTATGCCTATCATGACAATGTATCTAATTTATATTCAATTTTTATTTACATTATGTGTTATTGTATAGTGTTGTTTTGAAATTCCAAACTACTATGGTTTAATGTTGTCCACAAATAAGGATTAAAAATTTGTTCTATTTAATTCTATAAATCTCAGATCTCCCATATTTTTTTAAATTAAATTTTTTATTTTATTGTGTATAGTGGAAATGACTAATGACACTCTTATCTATTTTGAATTTTTTATCACCCATTTACAACTTTTCAATTGATCATTAACACAATTTCATTAAATGTAAAATCCATACCCAAACATGTTCAAACTTGTATAATGCAAAGACATAAAATCATTCATAAATACCTACAAATTTCTCACTCAAATAACTATACTTGTAAGTTACCTAATCTTTCACCTTCACCTGGCTCTAATGCTTATTTGACTAGCTTTTATTGAAAATAGGCCTAATTCTTGTATGCTTTCTATGACTCTTTTTCCTTTATATTTTCCCTCACCTATCAAGTAATCTCTATCAATACCTCTTATGAATTCAACTCCTTTTGGTGACCATGTACATGGTCTACTTCATCTTTTTAGCCTTATCTTTGCTAAACTTACAAAATGAACTTTTGCCTGACCTTAACTATAACGTATTTATTTTGATAAAGGGTAACCTTATTGACTTGAAATTAAATATTCACTCATGAGACATTGATACATCTTTGGCCAAAACCCTTTATCATCGCCTAATAATACCTAATGCACAATTTGCTCTTCTATGTTTAATAAGGCTACGAATGTCCTATTCATATGAACTAAGATCATGAACAATTACAAACTCACTTATCCACTCTTGTTCTCAAATAAAACCAAAATCCAATCTCAAATAATATTATTTTAAGCTACTCAATTACTCATTAGTTCAAGAGGTCAATAGGTCAATAGGCCAATAGGTCAATTACTCATTAAGTGTCTAGGTCTCTAAACCTAATTGTTGTTTCAATAGGTTAATTTATCAAAATAGATTTTTTAGATCCTAAAAATTACATTTCTAGTAGTTTTAATAAATTGTAACATGTTTTAACACTTACCCAATTTTGTAGAACTCATCAACCAAAAGCTCATCTTACGTAAGTTTTAACAAGTTTTGTAGGTTGAGAGTTTAGTATAACTATTGTTTCAATGATTCCTAAAAAAAATAACACTATCAACATTTCGGGGGGGTGGGGGTGGGAGTATAAAATTTATTACTAGGTTATTGGCCTTTCATTAGGAGATATTAACAACCTCATCACTCATTTTAGCCTAAAAAATGTCCTTCCCAATATAAGAAAAATGCAAATTTTTAGCCTAAGTTTAAATACATGTAAAATGAAACTTGTAAGTCATTTATATGGACCTTTATATCCCTCACCTACCTATTTAATCCCTATATTCAAATATTATATCCCTTGAGTATAATATTTAAGAGCATTTTTTTGGACAAGTTACAATGATGTGTCTAAAAATGCAACTTTTTGGCATTGAACAAGCAACTTCTTGAGCTCCAACTAGAATTTATACCTATAGGACCTCCACCTAGGAATCTATCACTTTGATCACATCTAGATAGGAAAATTACATGTTATCACACCACCATGATGTTCAAATCTACCCATAAGTGCATTTTCACTACCATTCCAAAGCACGTAAACACTGGTAACAAATTTTGTCAAAGTTTATGTTATGGTTGAAAATATAATTGAAGACATTTTGAATCATTTGGACCCATTTGTGACTATAGAATGTGTTTTTGGGTTATCATTTTACCCTTTTTCATTTTTTATATTTAGTTAATTAGTCAAATGGGGTAATCAATCGTGTGATTTAGACCAAACTAAGCCTATGAACTTAATTTTTAGTCTAAATGATGTTAATTTGAGCTAAAATGGTTGGTTCAAGGTTTAAAGAGTTTATATTTATGGTTTAAAGTTTAGGGATTATTAACTTTAAGGATTATGGAATAGGATATAGGTTTTAGGGTATATAAGGTACAATCATGAAGGCAATTGGGGAAAATTTAAACTCCTTGAATTTATATATATGAGTAAAGAATGTGATTTTGAGATCAATCAACCCCCACATCATCATATATTAAGACAATTAAGTTAATTATGGTTTAATGAGTGATGAAATTTTGACTAATTTCATCCCTATGAACCTGATTATTACTATATATAAAGGATGTTAGTTAGGGATAAGTTTATTGTTTTAGGGTTTAGGGCTTATGGTTTAGGGTTTAAGGTAAAGGGTACAAGGTTTAGGGTTAAAGTTAAATGGTACATGATGAACATTATATATATCTCATTATATCTCATATAAATTGTCCATAATGTTTCCTCTTTGTTATATATTGTATTACATTTAGTTGAGGTGTCATGTATGTAAGAAATGAGTGTAATTGTATTTATTTTGTATGTGGTACATTTTTTATTATCTATCCTATTAGTTATGTCTAAATTTTATGAAATGAGTATAATTTTATATAAAGATATACATCTATATGGTGGGATTATTTTGAAAATCAATCAATAGTTTTGCCAACACCTTCTTGGTAATAGTTTTAAAGACTCAACATAAAACATAGTGAACTATGAAGATCCTTAGTCAAGCTTCAAAGATCTATGTAAGTAGCTCTAAAGATGATCCATCAGGCTACAATGATGTTTTTTCGAATCTCTAAAGATTTTCTAGGAATCTCTAAAGACATTCCATCAAAGCTCTGAATATCCACTCAAGTAGCTTTGAAGACATTCTGACAAAGATTTGAAGATGTTTTGATGAGGTTTTAAAGACTTATTTAGCCATGTTCTAAATATTTCTAACCATGCTCTAAAGATGCCCATATATACTCAACATATTAATATAACAACTCCAAATATATCTAAAGTATATCTTGTTTTAGTCATATATATATATATATATATATATATATATATATATATATATAAAAGTTTTCCCTCTTTAGATATCTTCTTTTAGACATTACTATTCATAGTAATAGTCTACAATGATCCAGATATAAATGTATTTATATTTTGTAAATATGGACATAATGTCTTCATATATATGTTATTTATACTTGGTCTATTGTGAGTTGAATCAGTTCCAATGCCTCTTATAAGTATGGGATCTGATTACTAGATATTCTATTTAGAATAAGTGGATTTTGTTTTTTTTATATCACTAGATTTTGAATGGTCATTGAGATGTGCTTTAATTACATGTATCCTTCTCATTCTAAGGTAATAGAGAGTAAAGAAAATTAGAAGCATTCATGTGTAAATTTGAAGAAAAATTTGTAGCATTTCAATATGTTCCTTTTGATAATGAAATATTAATAAAGAACATCTTTCTATTCCACTACTAAGTTAAAATTGGTCTTGTTCTAAGGAAGGAATAAGGGCCCACTTATCTTCTAAGATTAAGACAATTGGAATTTATAGTTTATAGTTTTAAAGTGTATTTCTTTTGATACATGGATATTTCATTTTACTACAAGTGTGATTTTCCTTTAATGTAAAGTGTGATTTCCTTTTCAATGTAAAGTGTGTTTATTTTAATGAAAGTGTGCTCTCACTAAATGCAAAGTTTGTTTTATTTAAATGAAAGTGATTTTCCTTTATGTAATGTGTGTCTTTTAATTCTCATAAGATTAAAGTTAATAATAAAGTTTGTTGACTAAAAAACTCATCTCCATATTCATAATCTGTCAAGAAGTAGTTTAGGAGACAATAAGAAAACAACATTCTCACATTCTAAATACACCACTATCCTACCTAGTCGAGCAAGTCAAGTGAGGACACTATAGTGTCTTATGTTAGATGTTTAAGTTCTAGATGTTGATAGTGTGAATCAAAGAATAATTTTAACATGGAATGCCATAAGGGATATTTAACTAACAAAACTTTTTAGATTTACTTTTTTTGTAACATAGGATTATAATATCGTTGGTTTCCCTTAGGATTTAGACATCAACAATAGAGAAAAAACCCCCCAAATAATTAAATATTAAATCAAATATCCAACATATCATTACATATAGCCTTGGACACTGGCCCTAATAGAAAATGACACCAATCCATTAATTGGTTAAAGAAAAGGTATAGAAACAAATTATAAGTATAGGGTTTAAGGTTTAATATATAAGATATAGGGTCTAATAACTAATGTAATTGAAAAACATTTGAGCTAATTTTTCACCTATTTATGAAAATTACCTTCATGTTTTCATTTCTATTAAAATTAGGGTCAGCTACGCCATGTACATATTGCATACATGTTATACAATCGATTAAGCCATAAATTTGTCTTAGTGGCTCAATTTTGCCTAGATCATGCCCTTAATTTCACAAAATTAAATAATTGGATCAATTCATGATAGAATTGACCTTTTGATTTTTCCCCAAATCATATCTTGCTCTTGAAGGGGTTCAAATTGTCCTCAAATACCTCCTCAAATAAATTAATCAACTCTTTCGTTAATTATATATCACATGAAATTAGGGTTAATTTTAATTAAAATAAAATCATATATAATTTAAAATAGGTTTGTATTCTCATTTTGACCCTAATTACCTCCAAAATTTAACTAATCAGCATTTGCATTCATTAGCTGATGATTTCAAGTTTATTGAGCTCAAAACCACATTTTATACATGTAGAACTTGCATATAAGTAAACAATGTTTTTTGCTTCAATTAAGATAATGAATTAGAGTTGATCAATCCCTAAATCACTTTTTTTAGTCATTAAATTAGGTTGAAGGGGCTTGAAATTGCCCCAATTTATTTTAGATGCATAACTAGATTGGAACTCTAAAGGCTAAGTTTTGGCCATAGGTTTAAAAAGTGCATTTTATGACATATCGTGATAAAATCAATTATATTTTAAGGTGTGTATGTTTGTGGCATGTAGTGGGCATTAGGGCATAGGTATTACCATTTATGTTTTTAGGGATTAAGGATTAGGGCATAGGGTTTAGGTTTAAGTACTTGTATATAATGTCTAATCAATATATGCCATGTGAACTTAATTCTTACTACAAATGATGTTAATTGGGACTAAATCAATTAGTAAATAGGGAAATTTTATGGTTTATAATTTAAGGTATAATGTTTAGGGTTTATGTTTTAGGGCTTAGGTTTCAATGTATATATGGTTTAGGGTACACAAGGTCAATCATAAAGATAGTTGAGCATAATTTAAATCACTTTGACCCATTTTTGACTATAGAATGTGTTTGTGGGTTATCATTATACCCCATGTCATCATGCAGATTGAGTCAATTAGTCAAATAGGGCAATTATTCATGTGATTTAGGCCAAACTAAGCCCTATAAACTTAATTCTTAGTATAAATGTTTTTATTTTGGGATAAAATAATTGGTTTAAGGTTTAAATATTTTATATTTCTGGTTTAGAGGTTATGTATTAGGAACTTTAGGTATTAGGGATTAGTATATAGGTTTTAGGGTATATAAGTTACAATTGTAATGGTGATTAAGGAAAATTTGAGATCCTTGAACCTAGTTATGTGAGTAAATAATGTGATTCTGGGCTCAATTAGTCCTCACATCATCATAAATTGAGCCTATGAAATCAATTATGGTAATGAGTGATGTAATTTTGACCAAGTTCATCCCTATGAACCTAATTCTTACTATATATAAAGGATGTTGACTAAGTCTAAATTTATTGGTTTAGCGTTTAAAAGTTAATTTTTTTGGGGTTTAAGGCTTATGGATTAGGGTTTAAGGTAAATGGTAAATGGTTTAGGGTTTAAGTTAAATGGTATAGAGTTTAGGTTTTAAGATATCAGATATAAGGTCCAATCACTAAGGTAATTAAACAAAATTTGAGTTGCTTGTTCACTTATTTGTGATAATTACCTGAACATGTTTGCATTTTTGATAAAAGTAGGGCCAATTAAGATATACATGTTGCATACATGTTATGTAATTGATTGGTCCATAAATTTGGTTTAGGGGCTTATTTTTGCCCAAATCATGCCCCTACTTTCATAATTTGACTAATTAGATCAATTCATGATAGAATCAAAATTTTTAATTTTCCACAAGTCATATTTTGCTCTTTAAGGGTTTCAAATTGACCTTAAATGCCTCTTAGATTAAATGAATCAACTCTTTGGTTAGTTATATATGACATGACATTAGGGTTAATTTAAATATAAATCACATTAAATATATAATTTAAAATATGTTCACATGGCTCATTTTGACCCTAATTACCTCCATAATTGAACTAATCAACATTTGCATTCATTAGCTAATGAATTCAAGTTTATTAAGCTCAAAAACACATTCTATAAATGTATAACTCGCATATAAATAAATTATGTTTCTTTGATTCAATCAAGATAATGAAATTATAGTTGATCAACCCCCAAATCACATTTTATAGTCATGCAATTTAGTTGAAGGGACTCAAAATAGCCCCAATTTACTTCAAATGTACATCTAGATTGGTACTCCAAAGGCTAATTTTTGGCCATAGGTTTAAAATATTCAATTTATGACATCTCATGATAAAATCAATTATATCGTAAGGCATGTATGTTTATGACATCTCTGAAGTTGATAAAAGACAACTTCTTATATGTAAAATGGGGTAATAATGCATTGATATAACTTTAAAATAGATCCTTACATAACTTAAATTACTTAGTATAATAATTTTATCAAAGACTCAAATAATACTACAAAGTTTATAAATTTTTTTACAAGTTCCAAACATCACCACTTATCCAAAAAAACTAATCTAGTTCTATTTAACCAAATTCAACCTCTTTTAGGATTGTATACACTCTTGACATAAAATGCAATGACCCTTGATTTATTTATTTTTGTTCCAAAATGCCATTTGATTATTTTTTAGACTATATATTCATTTTAAAATACCAAGTTTCAAATAATTAATCCTTAAACATTTTTAATATCATTAAACTCTCTTTCAAACCTAATACTCGAGGTCTATTAGTACTCAATCAGAGGATCATTTTACTCCAATTGATTTTTAGACAATATAATTTATTTAATAATATAAAAAATGAAATATAAATCAAATCTACCAAATTATGAGTGATTTGGATTAGTGGATCACTAAAAACAAACTTTTGACTTCTTGAACATATCTAGGATGAACTAGGTTTGTCTACATTTTAAAGAATATTAACCTTATGTCAAATGAATAGTAAATTGTTTCATAGGTTAATACATCTCTAATTATCATTCAATGTTATCAAATCTTGAAAATAGCATTGGTCTCAAACAATAATATTAATCAACCAAACTTTGTTCTTAAGACTACTAGACCTAATGTCTCTTTTAGTAGGTTAAAATGCAAATTTGGGTTTTTGGGTGTTGTGAATATATAATATGATCATGTTATTAAGTAATTAAAACACATTACTAACACATTTAATGGCATGATCTCATTAGTACCATAATTATATTATTAACATGCTCTTTCTATTTGAATTTGAGTTCAAATCCCACACCTTTTGGCTCGAAATGGCATGAATTCCTAAGCTTAAGGCTTGGACCTATCAATATACACCCAAGTCTGACATTTAGAATAAAAAATAATAAAATTCAACTTTGATCACCAAATACACTACAAATTTCAATGTGAAAATTCAAAAAAATAATACCATCATGATGATCATGCTCTCCTCTTTCCACAAATATGATTTTTATAATTTTTGGACTAATTTAAGGTTTCAAACTATGTTGATTTATAATTATACCTTTTTTATTCCACTACTTCTACAAACATACATGTCTGTACATTTTCATTTAATTTGTCTTTCATTGATCCAAGTGAAAAATAAGTTATATGGTCACAAACAATGCATAATTCTACACATAATAAAAAAAATGTTTTTTTTTAGTAGTTAGGTATGTCAGACAGACAACTATCTATTTTTTATTATTATTTAGTATCTATTTAGTTCCAAAATTTATAAAAAATGTATTCATTAAAAAATATTTAAAAATATAGATCACAAACTATAATATCTTATCTAAACTTTCCCCAAAGGAATTCACATAATATTAAATGCTAGTCAAAAAATGGTGCACTACATAGTCATCTATTTACTCTATTTTCTTAAAAAAAATAGGAGTTCCTCTTCAAATTTTATATATTTGATATAGTTATACTTAACCCTTTTTTAATAAAAATAGTTTTTTGAAAACTATACTTTAAATTATACATTTCATGTTGTTACACCATCTTCGAATTTGGAGTGTAAATATCTCAAATTATCTATAGAAGTTTAAATTTCTAAAATTTAAGGAAATTCATGTCCATATATAGGCCACTTTTTATCCCCAAACTCTGTGCACATACCCTTTAGATAGATATTATGGTTTTATGGGTCCCCTACCATTTATTGAACCAATAGAAGACCATACAAACCATGAACATGCAACGATAAGAAAAATGGTCCTAGGTCAAAGCAGGATCATCCAAGAACTAGTAGACACCCTAAAACAACCATAGGTTTTTGAAAAAGAACCAAAAAAGAATAAATCAATAAGCATACCCATTCAAAGGCCACCCATAATGTAATATGATTCAAATAAAACTAGCCATATCCTTTTACATAAATTTGAAGGGAAATATTATGTAAGATTATTCATCTTATGCTTTTTACTGTTCTTCTTAACATCCTACCACAATCCTTTATCCAAGTTCACCATAATAATCTATTTATCTAGATTAAAAAATTCAAAATTTGAGTTGAGGGTTAACTCTTTATTTGAATCAAAATTATCTTATCCATGCCCTCTCTTAATATTCCAAACTAGATTTTTCATCAACAAATTCTATATTATTTCTAAGCCATCCTCAAGAGGCCCACATCCTTCATCGGATCAAAATTACTCACCTTTATTTTTTTGAGGAGATATAATTGTCAATCAAATGAACTATCTTATTATGAATATGATAATTACATATATAGTGTAATAGACTACTAAAAACTAGGAGTTATCACATATAACTCCTAAAAATATTCTAAAAATCCTATCTTATAGAGTTTCATATGAAAAATTCTATTATTAGTGAGTATTTATGGAAAGATGATCGGTGATGATGGATCTATTAGAGGAACAAGATGATCAAAGAGTGTTGCTGGTGAATGGGAGCCTACACAAGGATGCTAGGTTTGATGGTGGTGGTAAGATCTGGTGGATGGTATCATACAATAATAAATATTATATTATGGTGTCATGGATGGAAAAAATATGGGAATGGATGTGCTTGGTGAGGCATTGATATGAATGGCTAGATAGAAGCTCTAATCATATAGAGATCAATTAGATAATGATAATCCAAATCTAATACGGATTAATACAATGTAGATTAAACTTCTTAGAATTTTGAAACCAAAATTGGATGGTGAATGTAATTGGAGAGAAGATTAATCTTTGTGGGTAGAGGAATCATCAAGATGTTAATAGGTAGGTCTGAGAATAGGTTAGAAGGTGGATGACATTGGGAGGGGCACAAATTTTGTAATAGTCTAGCTTATCAAAATTTCAAAACACTATAAAATATATATTTTTAATTAAATATTATCATTAATATTCACATTGGTTAGCACTATAAAATCACTGGTAAAAAATAGCCTATCAGATGATAGGTGTACTTGACATGGTCTAAATTCAAGACCTTTTGTGATGAATGAGGCTACAAAATGCAGAGAGGTCTAGGAACCCACTCTAATACCATATTTTGAGAAGAAATAACTATGAATCAAGTGAACTATTTTATTATGAATACAATAATTACATATATAGTATAATAGAATCCTATAAACTAGGAGTTAACACATACCAATCCTAAAAATATTCTAGAAATCCCATCTTCTAGAGTTTTATACGAATAATTCTATTAGTATAACTTACTATTGGCATAAAAACTTATTTATTTTTTTTTAACACACACATGAAACACTAATACTCATTATATTTTGTCCTCCTAACTCTATGCTTTCTTTCATATCTGAATTCTATAAATATCTTTAGCCACTGTCATTGAATTTGGAATGCTTCATCTACTAGAATTTTGATTCACCCCTTTTTTATTAGGCACTTGAGAACATCTCTAAGGGAAAGAGGCATGAATATGGCCTATTAATCTACAATTTTGAAACCTTACGTTAGGAGTAAAACACTTATAAATCTAGATCTATTATTACCATAAACCAAATCTAAAGCTATGAAATAAAATGCATCATGAAAACATTCCTTAATTCACCATTAATATGAAAGAATAAATGAGAAAAAGATAATAATAACATAGATAACACAGATCTAATGTGGTTCACCCAATGTGGGCTACATCCACCAATGAAAGTTCTCAAATAAATTAGTAATCTAAAACAAGATTACAATGAACTCTCACAGAGATAGAAAAAACTCTTATAAAAAGTGCTACATAAAAATTGCATTTTCACCTACACCTACACAATGTTGTATCTCACAAGTTTCTAAACCACAACCTATAATGAACACTTGCACTTTGCGAAACACCTACACTTTGACTCTAATCCTCAAAGCCACACCTTAAACATAAACCATCAACCTATAAAGGCCACATCACATCCTATATATATAAGCAAATGAATAAAATCCATTAAAGAAGGAAAAAATATGCAATTCTTATCCAAGATAAGCATTATCCAACATGTGACAGCCCTCCTCCACCTTATCAATCCTATCCAAAAGTTCTCCCAAGGAGGAATTCGCCATTTCCATCTCTCCACATTCTAAGGGAACATTTTCCTAAAATCATGTGATCACAACCAACTCCACTCAACAAAGAAGGAGTTCCCTTTTCCAAAAAATAATTAGCTTCCTCAAAACAAGGAAGTAAACATGGGAAAAATCATCTAATAACTAACTTCATGAAATATGAAATACATAGAAATTAGGAATTCATGGAATACTCCACTCACATGTAGAGAACATGAAAATTATGCCCCCCCCCACATCTTTGAAGCTATTTAATCCCCCAAAATTTATTCCTATGGTCACGTGATAGCCCCAAAGGGATCCAGACTAGCCAATCTCCCACTTGGAGACCATTCCTCTTGAACATAATCTATCACTGCTCCATGACCACTAAGGCCAACCAAATCTGAACATAGTCTCAACTTGTCCAATGTGACCAACTTGGTTATCATATCTTTAGGATTTTGGCTAGTATGAATCTTTTCCAGCTTCACCAAGTTCTCCTCCAAAGCTATCTTGATGAAGTGATAATGTAATTAAATGTTTTTCATCCTTGAGTTGAAAGTGGATTTATTTGATAAATGAATAACACTCTGACTATCACTATGTAGTCTCCCAACTTCTTGCTCATGACCCAACTCTTGAAAAAACCCCTATAACCAATTGATTTCCTTTCTAGCCTCTATGATAGAAACATACTCTACCTCTGTGGTTGACAAAGCCATAACTTTCTATATCTTAGAAATCTAACTAACCATTATATCTCTAATAGTAAATATATATCTTATCATACTCCTCTTGCTATCAATATCCCCTTCCATATCTAAGTCCAAAAAATAAGCAAAGTGTTATCTAATCAACCATAACATAATTCAAAATCAATCATTCCTCTCAAATATCAAAGAATTAATTTCACTTCTTGCCACTGCTCATAACCTAGATCACTCATATACCTACTCAAAACTCCCACTACATGGTCAATATCTAGTCTAGCAAAAACCATGGAATATATCAAGCCTCCAATAGTTAAAGAATAATGTACCTTGGACATCTTAAGATTTTTAGCTTCCATCTTGAGACATTGCTCCTTTGATAATCTAAAGTGGCCTACAAAAGGAGTACCAACAGATTTAATATCCAACATACTAAACCTTTCCAATACTTTCTTCACATACTCTGATTAGGATAAAACTATCTTCCCCTCCTTCCTATCATAAGAAATCCTCATACCAAGGATTTTCTTTGTAGCACCCAAATCCTTCATAACAAAGGAGTCACTAAGTTGTTTCTTGAGCATATGAATATGTTGTAGGTTATTTCCTATAACTAACATGTAATCCACATACAAGCATAAAATAATAAAGGAACCACCATCAAAATGTTCAATTTATACACAATAGTTAGAATTACACATTTGATATTATTGTTCCAACATACAACAATCAAATTTCTTATACCATTACTGTGGAGCTTGTTTAAGGCCATAAAATCTCTTCTTTAATCTACACACATAGTTTTCCTTCCCTTTGACCTCATATCCCTATGGATACTTCATATATAACTCTTCATCTAGATTACCATGAAGAAAATTAGTTTTCACATCTAACTATTCTAAGTGCAAATCCTTAACTGCAACTAAACCAAGAATAGTCCTAATATAAGTCATTTTTACAATAGATTAGAAAATCTCATCAAAATCAATACTTGATTTTTGTGCAAACCCCTTGACCACCATCCTAGCCTTATACCCTTTTCTCCCTTGATCCTCTCCTTATGTTTTGAATATCCACCTATTTTTTAATGCACTCTTTCCCTTGGGTAGCCTTACCAAATTCCATGTTTGGTTCTGCATGAGAGATTTGTGTTCATCATCCATGGCTTATTCATAATTTAACTTGGATTCTACCTGCATTACTTGCTCATAATACTCTAGTTCTCCATTGTCAATGATATATAGATAATTCAAAGAAGGATAAAAATGTTCATGTGCTCTTCTTACCCTATAAGATCTTCTTACCATAGTAGATTGGGGTCCTTGTGTAGAAGGTTCATGAACTGAATCCTTGGATACCTTATCATTTTCAATGTCATATAATACTATGTACTCTTTCTATTCTTTTTCTTGTTCATGTAACTCATCCTTATACATGACTCTTTCATTAAAGACTACATCTCTAGACTGAAATAGTTTCCTATCTTTAATGCTCCATAAATGGAAACCAAAGTCATCCTCACCATAACCAACAAATGTGAATTTATTTGATTTAGCCACTAGTTTGGTCTTATCTTCCTTCATGATGAGAGAAAATGCTTCACATCCAAAGACTCTAAATAAATAATAATCAACATTCTTACTAGACCAAGCTTGTTCTGAAATCCCTCCATCCAAAGGCATAGAAGTTCCTCTATTAAATAGATATACAACTATGCTAACTACTTCTACCCAAAATTGTAAAGCCATCCTTACATGTAACCTCATGCTCCCAACACTCTCCATTATTGTTATATTCATCCTTTTAAAACCCCATTCTACTATGGAGTTCTTAGAACCATTCTTTGCCTAGGCATTCTATTGTTAGAATAATAATTAAAGAAAGCATTACTACAATACTCACCTCTATTAACTGATCTGAGACATTTCAATTTGAGACATGTTTCATTCTCAACCAAGGCTTTCCACTTCTTCAAAGTGTTAAATACATCATATTTATTTTGAATGCAATAAACCCAATCTTTCCTAGTTTCATCATCAATAAAACTAACATAATAATTATATCCACCAATAGAAGATACCTGAGTTGGTCCCCATACATTTTGAGTGTACCAGATCCTACTTGTGCTCTTTCCTTGTGGGTCCAACCTTCAATAACATAACCCAGTTCTATTTCTTGTACACATAATTTTCAAAAAAAATTAGATCTAGATCTTTCAATCCATGTAACTTATCTTATAATATCTGCATGCCTTTATGGCTCATATGATCGAGCCTATAATGCCACATAGTTACATCTCCATCTATAACAACTAAATTAGTAGAATCAACACTACTAGTCAAATATAAAGTACCAACTTTCTTACCTCTTGAGATCACATCAAAAGATAACCTTTGGTAACTTTCCAAAAATCTATAGTAAACAATATTGAACATCCCTCATTACCCAATTACCCCACTGAAACCAAATTCCATCTCAACATAAGCACATGTCTAACATCCTTAAGGATCCATGTGTTCTAATTCTAGATTTTAACTAGCACACAACCACCTTTCCCTAGTATCTCACATGGTTAATCATCACCAAGATATACATGTCTTAGATTATCTTGAACATAAACAGTAAAATAATGCCTATGTGGGTTGGCATGAAAAGAAGCCCCTAAATCTAATACCCAAAACTTAGAAAAAATATCCATAAAAAGAATTAAGGCATCTTGACACGATTTGCCCGATGTCACATTTACCTCATTTGTTTCCTCCTTATTGGCATTCTTATCCTGAAGTGACCAACATCCTTCTTTGAGAGTCCACTCTTCTCACAATGCTAGCATATCATCTTAGATCTAGATCTAGAATTAGATCTACCTTTTGACTTTCTTTGGTTACCTTTGCTCTTATCCTTTTGCCTCCATATAGTATCAATGGATAAATCATTACCTAAAGATGATTCACAAATGTTTTTCCTTTGCATCTCCTCAATAAGGATCACACCTACAATATCTTCAAAATTCAAGTTTCTCTTGGTAGGGACTATAATACTCACAGCCATAACCAAACCATCCTAACTATCAGGGAAAGGACATAATATTATCAAATCTCTAAATTCATCATCAAACTTGATTCCAACTAAAGTGAGCATACCTATAACCATATTAAAATCATTTAGATGATTAGTTATTGAACCATTCTCAAACATTTCATGTTAAGAAATATAAGAAAAATGTTATTAGAAGCTGAAAGTTTCTCATATAACTTCCCAAGTTTATCCATGAGATCATTTGTATTTATCTGATATGCAATATTAAATAAAATAGAAGATGCAAGGCATAATCGTATGGCTCCTAATGCCTTCCTATCAAGTAATGACCAATCTACATCTCTTATGCTTATAAAGTTTTCCTCCTTTCCCCTCTAGGGGGAGTTAAAGTTCTTTTTGATATAGGTAATCTTCCATCTAAATTTTCCAAAAACCAAAATGCTTACAATCAAACTTCTCAACTCTAAATCTGATCTCTTCTACCATAGCTCCCACTTAATCTAATATCTTTTTTATGATTTACCACTTCAAAAAAACACACAACCAATGGTTTTGATACCAATTGTTAGGAATAAAACACTTATAAATCTAGATTTATTATTACCATAAACTATATCTAAAGATATGTAATAAAATACATCATGGAAACATTCCTTAATTCACCATTAATATGAAAGCATAAATGAGAGCAAGATAATTATAACATAGATAACACAAATCTAATGCAGTTCACCCAATGTGGTCTACATCCACCAATGAAGGTTCTCAAATAAATCAATAATCTAAAAAAAGATTACAATGAACTCTCATAGAATACAAAAATCTCTTATAAAAGTGTTGCACAAAAAATACACTTTCACTTGCACCTACACAATGTTGTATCTCACAAGTTGCTAAACCACACCCTGTAATATACACACACACACACACACACACATGTATGTATATATATATATATATGAAAATGAAGAAAATGTAAAAAAGGAGGAGTAAATATGTAATGCTTATCCAAGTTAAGCATTATCCAACATGTGACAACCCTCCTCCACCTCATCAAGCCTATCCAAAAGCTCTCCCAAGGAAGAATTCACCATTTCCATCTCACCACCTTCTAAGGGCACATTTTCCCAAAAGTATGTGATTGCAACCAACTCCACTAAACAAGGAAGGAGTTACCATTTCTAGAAAACAACTAGCTTCCTCAAAACAAGGAAGTAAACATGGGAAAATGCATCTAACAACTAACTCCATTAAATATGGAATATATAAAAATTAGGAATACAAGGAATATTCCACTCACATGTAGGGAACATGAAAATTATGCCCCCCACATCTTTGGAGCTCTTTAAGCCCCCAAAATTTATTCCTATGGTCATGTGATATCCCCAAGGGTTCCACACTTAACAATCTCTAACTTGGAGACCATTTCTCTTGAATAGAATATATCACTGCTCCATGACCATTTCTCCTAGTTATTTTATGTTGGAATAAGAATCTATAATAAATAATACTAAGCATCCCTCATTACCCAATTGCCCTGTTAAAACCAAATTCTTCTAAACATAGGCACATTTCTAACATCTTTAAGGATCCATGTGTTCCCATTCTACATCTTAACTACAACACAACCTTTCCCTACTATCTCACATGGTTCATCATCAACAAGATATACATGTCCTAGATTCTCTTTAACATAATTAGTAAAATAATGCCTATGTGGGGTGGCATGAAAAGAAGCCCGTAAATCTAATACCCAAGACTCAAAAATACTATCCATTGAATTAATTAAGGCATCTTGACATTATTTACCTAATGTCACATTTACCTCATTCATTTCCTCCTTATTGGCATTCTCATCTTGAAGTGATAACCAGTCTTTCTTTGAGTGTCCACTCTTCCCACAATGCCAGCATATCATCTTGGATCTAAATATAGAATTAGATGTACCTTTTAACTTTCCTTGATTGCCTTTACTCTTGTCCTTTTGCCTCCCTCTAGTATAAATAGATAAATCATTACCTAAAGATGATTCACTAGTGTTTTTCCTTTGCATCTCCTCACAAAGGATCACACCTACAACATGTTCAAAATTCAAGCTTCTCTTGGTAGGGACTGCATTACTCACAATCATAACCAAACTATGACAACTATTAGGCAAAGAAAATAATATTATCAAAGCTCTAAATTCATCATCAAACTTGATTTGAACTAAAGTTATCATACTTACAACTATATTAAATTCATTCAAATGATTAGATATTGAACCATTCTCAAACATTTTCATGTTAAATAATCTTTTCATAAGAAATTTTTTATTAGAAGTTGAAGGTTTCTCATATAACTTCCCAATTTTATCCATGAGATCCTTTATAGTATATGATATATAATGTTAAATGCAAAAAAATATTCAAGGCATAATCGTATGACTCCTAATGCCTTCCTATCAAATAATGACCAATCTACATCACTCATACTTATAGGTTGTCCTCCTTTCCCCTCCAAAGGGAGTTAAAGCTCCTTATGACATAGGTAATCTTCCATATACATTTTCCATAAATCAAAATGCTTACCATCAAACTTCTCAACTTTAAATCTGATCTCTTCTACCATAGCTCCCACTCAAGCTAATAGCCTTCCTATGATTTACCACTTCAACAAAACACACAACCAATGGTTCTCATACCAGTTGTTAGAAATAAAACACTTCTAAATATATATCTATTATTAACATAAACCATATCTAAAACTATGCAATAAAATGCATCATGGAAACATTCCTTAATTTACCATTAATATGAAAGCATAAATGAGAGAAAGATAATAATAATAACATAGATAACAGAGATCTAAGTGGTTCACCCAATGTGGGCTACATCCACCACTAAAATTTCTCAAATGAATTAGTAATCTAAAATAATACTATAATTAACTCTCACACAGATATAAAAATATATTATAAAAAGTGATGCATGAAAACTACACTTTCACCTATACCTGCATAATGTTGTATCTCACAAGTTGTTAAGCCACACCCTGTAATAAACACTTGCACTTTGTAAAACACATACACTTTGACTTTGATCCTGAAATCCACACCCTAAAAATAAACCATAATCCTATAAAGGCCACACCACATCCTGTATATATATATATATATATATATATATATATGATAATGAAGAAAATCCACAAAAGCAGGAGAAAATATGCAATTCTTATCCAAGATAAGAATTATCCATAATATGACAACCCTCCTCCACCTCATCAAGCCTATCTAAAATCTATCCCAAGGAGTAATTCACCATTTCCATCTCTCCACCTTCTAAGTGCACATTTCCCCAAAAGTATGTGATCACAACCAACTCCACTCAACAAGGAAGGAGTTCCATTTTCCCAAAAACAACTAGCTTCTTCAAAACAAGGAAGTAAACATGGGAAAAGGCATCTAACAACTAACTCCATGAAATATGGAATACATATAAAATAGAAATACAAGGAATATTCCACTCACATATGGAGAACATGAAAATTACACACCCCACATATTTGGAGCTCTTTAATCCCCCAAAATTTATTCCTATGGTCATGTGATAGCCCTAAAAGTATCCACACTCAACACCTTAAAGTAGTATTTTGACCATATTGGAGGATGATTTTATCTAGTAATCCTTTACTCAAATCAATATCCACAAAAATTCTTGTATAAGTGCATAGACCTATTTATTTCTCACTTTTTCATTTTTTATGAAAGTACCCAAAGCATTTCCTATCTCCTTAGAAACATGCCAAAAATTCAAAGGTAAGTTAGGAAGCCGAACCCATAGTGGCATCTTTGAAACTGAGAAAGTGTTAGGATCAAACTTTGAAAACCAAGGAGTAATGAATAATCTCACATTACCCCAAAACTAAGGACTATTTTTTAGACGTCTCTAATAATCTAACTGATCATAGAAGATAATAATAAAAAAATCCTTTTGAGCAAAGGGAAATCTCAAACACCCATTGATATAATGCCTCTATTGTAGGATAAAGACCATTAAATATATATATATATATATATATATATATATATATTAATACATCTTATAATGCAATATTATATTCATCTACCTTCTAATTAGAAATATTCACATAAGGAACCTCATTCACTTATTTTACAATGTAGGCATGAGAGAAGGGATGAGACTTATTGAAGTATTCCTTGGAAGAAGCATTTTTAATTACTTACTTAAAGGATGTTGGTTTTGATGAGGATGTTTGTTTTTTCCCTTCAACACCTCCTTGTAATTTTGAATTAAAAATAAATAGTTAATCCTTGCCTATGTTATAGTTTAACAACAAAGAAAAATCCCAAAGTGATTTTCCCTAATACACCAAAAATTGTGACTCAATTAGAACCCTTACAAAAATATCTATTTTTTTTAAATACACCATTAAATATGATAATTATACCGAAATTCACATTTGTTCTTCGAGAGAGATCACACCAAAATTTTAAACCCTACCTTTTCTACCTTTGAATTATTTTGATATTTGTTTGGCTTGTCTGTAATTGATCTTTCATTCCAATTGCTAACCAACCCATTTATAAACTAATGCCCTATTTTATTCCACTATACGTCTATTCCAGAGTCCATTTTTCATGTAAACATTTTTTCAAATGGTTTACGATTGACCTCTAGATCCTTAGAAATGTGAATCACATTACTTGATTCTATTGTTCATTATGACATTTTGTCAAACAATTACCATTCATCTTCCATATTGAATTTCTTCCCCTATCCTCCAAAGTCTGCTCATTTTGGGAAAATGTTTCAACCCCCATTGTTGTGAAAATTTTGTTCTTAATGTCTATATCCAATCCCCTACTAATTTCACCTATAATAAACCTATCATGAATAGTAGAAAGGAATGGGGCACTAGTTACATTATTGAATCATAAAGACTCAAGTGGGGAGGAGACTGACACCCTTACCTACTAAAAAATAATCTTTCCTTCGCATAGACTTAATCTCCTACACATTGATCTAGGTCTACTGAGGATAATCTCAAGGTTTCCCCACAAGGCCATTTTGGCCACTACCATTGATGGTACCAATGTATCCCTCTACTACTCCAATCAATATTACTAACCTTAAATTCAAAACTCTAGATATTAAAATTTATACCTCTATCACAATCCTTCATCTCACA
Organism: Torreya grandis; assembly: GCA_037957365.1. NCBI lineage: Eukaryota > Viridiplantae > Streptophyta > Pinopsida > Cupressales > Taxaceae > Torreya > Torreya grandis. The sequence goes on along the minus strand of JARHVA010000725.1, from coordinate 401,179 downwards.
TGAGATGTTACTTGATGCACCTAAAAAGTAAATAATTCAATCTCATTTGACTTATGTTACTATTTCACTACCTTCAATTATGGTTCCCACTACATTTTCATATATGACTTCAACATCCCAAGTCACTCATATCATAGTTAATAATCCTTCTATTATACTACCTTGACATGTAATTATTAATCATCCATGTCCCAAGATTGATATACTACCTCTTACATTACATCATACTATAACACTTATAAGAGTTTAACTATACCAAGACACATTCAAATTACTCAATGTGATTCCTAAGATGTTCTAGTATATCATCTACCCCATTTACCTTATATAAATTATTAGGATGATGATTCAACTTAATACACATCTTATAGCCATTTATTTGAAATATATAGAAACACTTATGACTCCCCTAGTCCAAGATATGTTAATTTTTATGAGATAATTGATTATCCATGACAACCTATCTCTTATGTTTCAATGATATATCATTATTTTACTACATTTTCCATTTTTATGTTCTTTTTTATGCCATACCTTTTATGTGCCTTCACCCTTTGAGTTTGTGGCTTGCCTCATCTATAATATATATTTGACATTTATTCCATGCCTTCTTTTGTGTTGAAATTCTTCTAGCCACTTTATCTATGTTGCTTGTTATGTTAAATTGGCCCTTGTTAGCTTAATTGTTGATCACATTAAATATTTACATAGATTTTTTTATGATGAAAAAATATATATTGACACTTTCCATCCTTATTAAACTAAGTTTTGAGGGAAGTTGCATGTTATATATAATCCTCCTCTTCTTATTTCTTTTGATTTTTCACTCCGTAGCTTGTTTTGTTTGACTTTTAAATTTTATTTACACCTCTTGGCCTATGTATTCACATTTTTAACTTTATTATGATCTTTTGCTTCTATTTTTTCTTGATTAAACTATTTTTAATAATTTCACAACTAACAAATATAATAACTTAATGTATTATATCAAGAAAACCCTTAAGGTAGGGAAACATTATATGATTCTCCTTATTTTAATGAACCACTCCAAAAAATATCTCTATTGAGATACCAACCCATACTCAACTCCTTATCATTACCACCTCCATTTACATATGGGATAACTATGTTTATTATAATTAGATATTGGGATCACTTACAAAAAATATCCATATCAAGCTTTTTTAATTAAATTAATTTCAAAAAAATTTAATATAACTTAATGTATTATATCAAGAAAACCCTTGAGGTAGGGAAACATTGTACAATTATCCTGATTGGAACGAACCACTCCCCATAATATATTTCTATTGAGATACCAACACATAAAACAATATTCACTTTCTCAAATATCTCTCTTGCCTATAATATATAATACTCAACTCATTACCATTACCATTTCCATAAACATGTGGGATAACTATGTTTATTATAATTAGATATTGGGATGACTTACAAAAAAAATGTATCCTAAGATTTTTTTTAATTATATTAATATAACATAATATCATATTCCTATGTAAATTACATTTCCTACTCCTTGGCATGTTTTGTCCTAAAAATATGAGAGGAATATAAATATTAAAATTGTTGCAAGTAGATACAAATAAAGTTCCATGTCTTATCATCCAACCACCAATGTATTATATTGGTAGGTGATTGCTCTTCAAACTTGGTTCTTAATTATAATATAGTTGATTTATTTCATCCATAGCCATAGTTATTCATACTTATCTTCCATTTATATCCATAGTGATTACTCCTATGATTCCATATTACACATGTTTACTCTTTTTAGTCCATTTATAACCATAGTTATTATTCATCTGATTCCATATATTTCCATAGTAATTATTGTTGGGACACTCCAAAAATTTCCTCCATGATTTTTTCCTTTCAATATGATTTGGATGTCTATATACCTCAACATTATTATCCTTTTCTGATTCTTTGAGCTAGTTAACCCTTCATTTTTTTGGTGTCTTTGTCTCTTAAGTAGATAAAGTGTTACTTTATGTTTGTACTTTTTATTATTCTTATTTTCTTCTAGATATTTCTTCTACTCTTCTTCACCATTTTTATATTCATCCTCATGGTCTACCTTGATATTTATTTGTTCCTCACTAAGTGTTATTTCCTACAAGGTCACCTTATTATTTATATATGGAAACTTCATGAATTTATTTTGTACATCAATGTTTATTGTTCATAAATTTTATAATCAATGATATCCAAGAATAATACACAACCCATTCATATACAAATCATAAAAGTGTGAGTGAAAAACATATTTTTACATGGTGAGCTTTAGATATTCAAAAAATTGAACAAGATTACCCTATATTTTAGTGTCATTGATTTGCTTTTCTTGAACTTATAGTTTCTTGGCTAAGTCATTATTGATGAAGTTGTATCTATTGCTTAGGTTTATAGATACAATAGTTTCATTTTTTGAATACATTCATGAAATTGAAGTATTGAAATTTCCTTCTTTGGAGATAAACTATTTGAAACCTTATACTCCATATTTTCTTCTTTTGATTATTTATTTTGATCTTCATTTTTACCAACACCTTTTTTTATTTTTTTATACCTCATCCTCATTATTTTCCCCATAATACTTATCATTATTTGTTTCATTAGTGTTCCATTTATCTAGGAAACATTATTACATTTCTTCCCACAAAAAATTATTCCATTCTTTTTGCATCTAAATAAACCAACTCAATCTAGTGATAGGAATGGACAAGCCTAAATGATAAAAAACCAACTAAAAATAGCTTTCCTTAAATTGTAATAACTATTATCTAGCATGAATATTATCATATATAAATAAAAATTGAAATTACATGATCAATAATTCATAAAAATTAGGGTTTCAATAACACTTATATTCACTATATCTCATTTCCTACCTAGAATATGAGAAAAGAAGATCTAAAAAAACTAATTTAAATTTAAAAATATTACACTTGAGTTGTGTACCTAAAATGAAAGATATGAATATTTTTCAATAGTAACTCCTTGAAAAATTGTAGATCTATAATTCTAAAGGCCCACTTTGGAAGGACACAACTTACTTAATACTGGTTCAAATATTTAGCATGACCAACTTTTAGAAACCCCTTAAAATTATATTTCTAACTATGTAAGAGTCATCTCAATAAAAAAAAACTAGAATTACAATCAAAGCCTCTAAAATTGACTAGTTTTTCCCTAGTTTAATGTCAAAAAATGTTTATAGAAATAAGTTCACAATGTCAAAATTGTATGGCTGTATTTCTCTTGATATTTATTTGAATCCTTAGTTAGATCAATTTTTAAAATTTTCTTGAAAATATATTTCTAGTCACACAAAAAATAATACAATTTGAGCTTTATGTGAAGAGAATGACCCCCTAAAATAAATTCAGCCCATATTTGTAAAATAATATGAAAAATTCCCTCCCATTTTCCCCCAAAAAATGATAGATTTGAGGGGCAAAACTTGGTGTTGCCACTTTAGTTACCACTTTTTGATCATGAAAATATCAATTGGGTGAGGTGAGAGCATACTATGGATAGACACAAAAAGATCTAAACTATTGAAGTTGTTGTGGAATACAACCCTAGAAAGTGTTCTAACACTAGATGTTAAGAACATCACATCTCAAAAATAAAATAACTCATTGTATTAAATCAATAAAAACCTTGATTTATATTAGAAGGAACCACTCCAAAAAAATATCTCTCTATTTAATTACCAATCCATACAATAATCTTCACTTCCTCATATGAATCTCTTGTATATAATATATAATGCTCAACTACCTTCCATTAGCTCTTCCCTTTACATATGGGATAAATAATTTTATTCTACTTAGTTATCAAAATGAATTACAAAATATATTCTTCCAAAGCATTTATTTATTAACCTAACAAGCCATAATATCATATTCCTAGGTAAATGATGTTTACCTTGCTTCTTATTTTATACGCTCTTTGGATTTCTCTTTGTGTGATCTAACTACTTATTCTATAAAATGACATAATTCAAAATTAATATAGGACACTCAAATAAAATAAATAAATCTTTTATATTTATCTATTGATTTATTTTATTCTTATCTACCTATGTTATAGGTTTTACATGTATATAATACACATTGATTCTCGTAGCATTCATTAAATGGGTCAAATGTAAGATACATAGGTTACATATGATCATGGACTTACATATGTTATATGTTTTTATCATGTTTATCATAGGGGAATTGTCACATTTTTATATGCCTTATGCTATGGGAATATCTCTACATTATATTTTATGATATTATAATTTAAAATTTTCAATTTATCATACAAAGATACCTACATTTTAGACATATCCTACCATCTTATACATTTTATGTGTTACATGGATATATACATTATATTTTTATATATGAGTGTTACATTGATACATTACATATTCTCTTGTGTGCATATGATTATTTGTTATTTTTCAAGTTACCCATCGATGTATTATCTTGTCCTTATCCATATAAGATCATATAATTGTCATGTCTAGTTGTGTCACATTCCTATTATATGTGTTATTACATGATTACATAAATTATTTGTGTCTATTATGTGATATATTATAGCTCAAGATATGATCCATATAATGCATACTATTAATTTTGAATTACTATGCTTGCTACTTATGTTTTTCTGGTCATTACTATGCATCTTTTAAGTTATACTACTATAGTGTTTGTGATTCATTATTTTATCTATCCTTTAGAGGGGAATATTACTACATTTGGGCACATAATTTGTCCCTAACTTAATTTTACATTAAGTTTGTCATACCCTTGTCTATCTACTTGATCTTATTATTATTTATATCCTACCCATACAAATCTTACATTAGGGCATAACTTTATTACCCATCATATTTCTAAATTGGCACATGTTTCTTTCCCCTCACTCTTTGATCCTCACATGAGGTTGGATATTGATATTTACCTTTACATGAAAAATTTTTACAATAATTATATACATGTGTTAACATTTATTTTTACAAATGATTTTAATCTCTATGTCTATCTTACATAATGACATGTGGTATGCATAACTCTTTATTTTGGCATGGGTGATTGTAGGAATGGGCTTACAATCCCTCACCTAAAATAAATGGAATAAATATTTACATATTTTACATTCACATTTTTAAATATTGAGTAAAAATAAGCACCAAGAATAACCTTAAAAGAATAAGTATTGTATTCTTTGATCAAGAAGTAGAGTTGAGTTTTCATAACTTACTATAAAAGTTATAGTACCCATAAAATAATGAGAAAGCATAATAAAATTTTGTTTTAAGTTTTAGTTACTATAAAATAATATAATTTTCATATATCATCAATTTTATTCATTCTTATGCTCATATTTTCAAAATATATTTTAAATTTATATATTCATAGTGGTATTATCATGATATTGACTTAGTGTACTTGTTTAGAGGATCAATATATATTTGTAAATATACATCATTGCATATGGGTGAAATTTTAGTATTAAGCCCCTTCATCCATCCTTCCATACTTAATATTAGGTATGTGATTAAAAAAAAAGATTTTATGTTTCATGGATTCAAATCACATATGCACATCAAATTAAGGGCATTATGTAGACACAAAATTTTAGTACATGTCCCTTTTACATTAGGCCTTTTACCTATTTAAGTACACTTGTTATACTTGTGTATATTTGGTTATGTTTAGACACTTTTTAGCCCTCATTATACTCTTTTCATCCTTTTTCCATCTAGATATCCTAAATTCATATTATATTTGTTTATTGTCAGCTTTTGGATCCTAGTCCTTCATTCTTTAAGTAGTCTCATCTATATTATGAGCATTTATTCCACCACATACATAATAAAAGACCTATTGATTATTTAAGGTTCATTATTTCCTTAAATTGATTTCATACACCTTTTATTTATCTTATCACATTGTTTCATGGTTGGCATTTGTGTGTCACGTCCTAGAGATCACTATGTATGCAAATCAATTTATAGTCATTTAATCAAAAAAAACATTATTCTTAGTTATTAAGAAAACATTAAATTAATCCATCACTACACTTATCAAGGAACCTAAACATTTAACATTCATTGTGTGTACATCATATTAAATTATTATGGCATCATAAACTTGTACCAAATAAGGGACTAATAAAATGTTCATGACGGTGCATTGTATTTCCAAAAAAAATAAGGTGAAACCATTTATTTCAATTACACTTCACTTATGTGTGTAACAAACTTACATTGAATCTTATACCAAGCATGTGTGATATGTATTTTTAACTTCTTAATGGGTATCTTAGGTTAGCTAACTTATACACATTTATTTGTTTATAATTTGAGGGTTAGGGGAAGGATTAAAAGAGAAATAATTTAATGCATTTTTCATATGTTTTTTTTAAATAAGTTACATATCCATAATTATCATCTACCTATATACTTTCCCATAAATTTACTGATTAAAAAAGTGTATGGTACATAATTGGTGCCTATATACACATTATATAGAAATAAAGGTACACATTTAGTAACCTTCTAATTATATACTATAAACTTTCAGTTGCCTATCAATTTTGTCTAAGTATAGTTGATAGTTCATATTTCATAGAGATTAGAATAGTCAGCTACAAATGATATGTAAATTTATGTAGGAAGTCTAAAAGAGATATACACTTTGTTTCATGAGGTATCAAATTTTTAGTTTGTTGTTTAGGTTGAATTAGGTGGTTTAGGGATTGAATCATGAAATGAAACTCTATAGAGTTACATATGGTAGAAGGTGAATGCAAAGTGGGGTTCCATAAGACTATAAACAATGTTTCTAAGAGTCATAATTTCTTTGTATGAACCCATGAAGTCTTGAAACATATTTAAGGACCAAGTTATTTTTGTATAAGCATACATAAATTACCATTGAGTAAGGAAAGGTTGTTAAGTAATTTGACACAAAGACAAAGTGAGAAAATGATTGTGTTATGCAAGTAGTTTAAGATAAATAAGATGAAATCCAAGAGAGAAATCAAGAAGTGATTTTGATTGACATGTTTGTTCCATGTGAAAGTTATTGGAAGCAAACAAATGAGTAGTAGCTACCCATAAATAGATTTAATAAGCCAAACAAGAGGAAGAACAAGAAAGAAGTAAAACAAAGAGGAGCCAACATAAGAAAAAAATAAAAAGGCCTAGGTGTCTCCAATAGGATTTGGGACCTAGGTGGATGTGCACTTGGAGAAGGATACTACAAAGGATTTTAAAGTCAACATCACTTATAACTTTCATGGGAAAGTTTTCTACTCCTCGATAGTATGATGTTGGAGAATCACTACCAAATTATGTATATAAGTCAAATGTCATGTTTTGGAGTTTGTTGTAGGGTTTTTAGGTCATGTTAGGCATTTAAGAGTCTTTTAAGGTGATATAACTTGTAAAATTTTGAATTATTAAGGAAATGAACTTTCTTGGCAAAATGCATTCCTTCGTATTTTCAAATTTCGTGTGTAATGCAAGACATACACACTTTGTTTCATGAGGTCTCAAAGTTTTAGTTTGTTATTTAGGTTTAAGTAGGTGGTTTAGGGATTAAATCATGAAATGAAACTTTATAGAGTTAAATATGGTATAAGGTGAATGTAAAGTGGGGTTCCATAAGACTGTAAAGAATGTTTCCAAGAGTCATAATTGCTTTGAGTGAACTATTGAAGTCTTGAATCATAGTTAAGGACGAAGTTGATTCTGTATAAGCATACATTTATTACCATTGAGTAAGGAAAGGTTGTAAATATAAATATTCACCTTTTGTCTTCTCAAATGGGATACCATTATTATATTCCCCTCAAACTGTAATTTTCTCCTCTCTCTTGGAGAGTGACTACCCACCCCTAAAACCTACAAACCTAAATTTATAGATTCCATGACTTCTTCCAATATCTACCAACTAACCTTGTTTCACTCTTTAGTCTCTCAGTATCCTTTTTGAAATTTATCTTAGCCCTTTTTGTGATACAAATTCTTATATACTAGGGTGAAGCTCTCCATGAGGAGATTATTATATAACATCCTCCTTAATACTCACAATTATTTGAAAAATTGAAGTAAATATGTAAAATTTAAGTATTGTAATAAGTTACCATTTGCACAAATTTCCCTATCTTGGGACTTATAATTGAATAATGCAATATATATGGATTGGAAATATACATTTACATTCCCATATCTAAAAATTGAATTTTTTCATCAAAGTAAATGCAACATCTACTGAATGAAACATATTCAATGAAGTAACATGGATATCAAAACATTCATCCATCATAACTAACAATTTTATTATGGATTTTTACTCATTATGGATACACTTTTCACCCTATAATAATGACCATTTGTCATTCCACTTCTTCTTCCTTCATGGAAGAACCTTTGGGCTCAATATATTGCTAAAATATGCCCGAAAATGCCACAATAACTACTATAATATCAAAACCAAATTTGCATAAATTTATACAACCTTTTTCCATGTGAATACAATAATTCAAAATCATAATAAAAACTTGATATACCTTTTTGAAGGTTATCACGTGCATACCAAAACCAACATAATCATGCTATAATAGTTATGATTTATGAAAACTAGCCTATAATTCTATGCTATAATCATGTGAGCTATCGAAATACTCTATCCATGAAACCAATAATAAATTATTACCATTACCCACTTGAAATGGTGATGAGGAATCATATATGGGATACTCCCTCTTTATAATTTTCATCTTGGATAGCTCTTCACTTAAATGGAAATCAAAACTTTAGATTTATAACTAACATTCTAATCATTTATTTCTTGCCATGTTTACCTTTTGTAAATGGTGATGCGGTCTCATCTAGGGGTTGATCCCTCATCACGGATTCTTCCCTAGATAAGTTGAATTATTATTTTGATACTTCTTGTCTTAAAGGTGCTTAAACAACTTACGTCCTTTTTATAGTGACATCTTCTTTCTTTGAATGGTCCTTGCAATTTTTTTAGTAAAATTATGGATGCATCTCCCAACATCTTACATGTCAAATCCCACTCATGTTATAATGCATGCAATGATTCTTTCCCATTCTCTTAGATAACATGCCCTTCTTTCCATTTCCATATTCTGATTTGTAGGGTAGTATTTACAACTTTCATCCTTCCTCTCAATGTACATATGGTATTTTATTGGGTGTCCTCTTCCAAAACATATCCACATAATGATTATTCATTCTGTAAAAATAGCATGGATATGTATGAAAATATTTTTGTGAAACATGGCCACTCATATTACATTTAAAGTAAAAAATGGAAGGTTTATTCTTTTCATGCCTTCTTAGGCTACCCTTTGTGCAAGAATGATGAATTGGTAATGATTCCTCCTCCTTTGGGATATTCATATCTTTTTGGAGATGATTTTAATTCCTTCACATGGTCATGGAGTTATAATTTGTTATCTCTTTCTTCAAGGAGTTGATATCCTTTTCTTGGAGACTCTTATTTTACCTTTTGATTTGGCATAATGTTACCTTTTTCTTCATGAGATACCTTCTCATTATTTTCAGAAATATTTTTTTCATTACATTTGACAAAATAAGTTATGTGACTATATTGAATGGGATATTTTTTTAGAGATAGTTTCTTAGGATATTTTCCTTTGGAATAGTCCCTTGCTTCAAATATTTAGATAACTCTTTAACTTCTTATTTTCCACTATCATATCATAAAATTAAGTATTGAAGATTTTCCTTAACATTTATGGATTATTTATTAATTTTCCATTGATTCCAATTCCCTTTCCATCATAACCTATCTTCATTAACAACTTATATCCAATTCCTTAAGTATGATTCTCAAATTTACCATAAGAAGCATCTAGATCTTGATGGGAAAAAAGAGAATATGGTGTACTTAATCTACATACCTTAGTCATTATTTGTGAATATTTGGTAGAGGACATTGTCATTTTAATGGTATAATATTCTCTCTCCTTTAATCCATCACCTTCATCTTGTAACTTTTAAAACATCTCTTCTTTGGTTATTAACTCATGTTGAAACTCTTCAGTTATACCCATGATTAATTATCCAGGCCCATCAATATATCTTGTAGCTATTGACTCTCATCTTTCAAGTTCTACCGTGTCTTTCTTAATTCATAATTTTCCTCTTGAATTTTCCACCTTCTTATTTTCAATATCTTGAAGCGTTTCTTTCTTCAAAGATTTAACCATGGTTGAAATTTTATAATTAATAAATTTAAACTTCCTTATCAATAATCAAACATAGAATAATATATAACATAGTAAAAAAAAAATTTTGTCAAACCCTTTCAAGGTAAATGAAATATTTCTCTTATACCAATTTGATCCATAATCTACGTGGATATTACACACTAATCTTTAACAACATGAACATTTACAATACGTGTTGTCCCCAAGTTCTATTCCATATAAAAACACCCTAAAATGTTATTTGAAGATGTGTTTTATATATTATGACTATCATCTACACCATACAAAATAATATGAAACCCTTCACATTCAATCCCCACATGATACATATGTTGTATACATTATTTCACACTCTACCCATGCTACTATTTCATACAATATTTCCATTCAATGTGCTTGAATAAAAATAAAAAAATAAATGTTGAATATATTTAACCTTTAATGGAAATTATTATACTTATGGTAGATAAGTATTGATATCTCTTACATTTTTGTTATGTTATACTAGTTACAAGGAATTAAAAACATGTAGTTAATGGAAATAACCACAACATGAAAGAGATATACACAAGACATTACCCTAAAGAAGCTTAAAGTGATAAAAATCTCGTAAGATTGAATCCAAATTTCCTCAAGAATCCTTATCTCATAATGATCTCTATACTCTTAAAAGGATGAATTAATTCTTTAGTAAGAGAGACTATATAACTTAGGTATATCAATTACATATTCCTAAAATAAGAGGTTTTTTATACTTGAATACCTTCTTTACACTTCTCAGTGCTCCCTTTCACTCATTTTTATCCCTCTACTATAAACTACACTTTAATCAAATATATTGAATACACTTAACACTAAGTAAATCCACTTATAAACTCAATGTATGCATGAGGATTATTTAATCAATTTAATTCCTTTCTTTTGAATCTCCATGGTCTCATAAATTCATAATACCCTTTATTTAATATTGAAGAAAAATCCTTCTCATAAATTCAAAATACCACTTCCTTGAGCTTGAATAAAAATCATAAGAGTCAAAAACTAAATCCCAAACACATCTCTATCCATTAAACTTTATTTTCATTACTCACAAGTAATACCACTAGGGATGTTACAAAAATTCCACATGACATTACAAAACTATTGAGTCAATTATGTAATTACCATATAACCTTGTAAAACTATTTAATTGATCATAAAACTACCACATGGCATTATAAAACCACCATGGTGATTATGAAATTGTCACCTACTTAAACCAATGGTTTTGAAACCATGAAAATTCCTCTAACTTTTAGAGGCCATAATGTTTGCATAAGAACTCAAAATCAAATGCCATTTTTTGAGCTAGCATATTTTTTTAGAATAACCCAGATATGTACCCGAAAGGTAATTTTTATTTGAACATTATGTTTTTAATCCATTAAAATATAAACTATCTCTTTTTCAAGTACTTGGTGTTTTATAGATACTTCTTAACCTTTGTTTGATAGTTGATAATCTTACTAACTAAATTGGATGATCATCTTGATCCAAAGTTCTAATCAAAATAACCTTGATATTTACTTTTCATTGCTTGTTCAATCATTTTTCATCCTTGTAGTATCTATTTTTGGCACAATATGGTTATGATTTAATATTTAGGAATATAATACTTTATATCCCATTTGTGCACATATTTTTACCATTTTATTTTGATATTGAACCCTAGTGTTTCATATTTAGGTAAAACACTTACAACTTCACCTAGAACTCAACGTACATTTTATAGAGATGTAATTTTTATACAAGACCCTTTTCCATAGTGTATGTTTCCCTATTTTATCAAACTTAATCTATGTGAACACATTTTGATGTATTTGGTACATCTTCCCCTTATTTTATGCCTAGTATCATCATCCCCTAATATAGTTCTTCTTTGTATCCTAAAATTTTATTTATTTTTAACCAATGATGGCTTATCCATTTTATGGATAAAGTTTTAAAACCTATGTATCAACAATTAATTTTCCTTTATGTGACTTCATATGCTCCTAGAGTGTCCAAAATAATATTTAAATGTATTTTCTTATGTCATAATCATCTTGTGCAAACCATTTCTTTAAACTATGGGTCCCCTATGCCTATAGTTTCACATTATCCTATATTTTTAGTACCATCCCATGTATAGGATACTTACATGATTATATATATATAATCATGTAAGTATCTTATACATGGGATGGTACTAAAAATATAGGATAATGTGAAACTATAGGCATAGGGGACCCATAGTTTAAAGAAATGGTTATATATATATATATAATTACCCTTAATCATTTGATTATATAACATTCACAGTCATGTCTCATATAATCTGAGTCACTCAAGCCTTATTCTATCAAGATTTATCAAAATAACATTTATGATGTAAAATGTAGTAAAAATATAAATATCCTTTAATATAGGAAAGTGATAAGACCATACTAGGACTTTCATACACATAAAGGGTTGCACCATAAAATAGGGTTAAGGATATAAGAAAGATTTGTTTGTAAATGGGTATCAAGGATAAAATAATGAAACCACATGCAAAGAACTAAAAAATAATAAAACCCTATATTTAAGATGGCAAGAATATAAAATAACAAGATATAAATTACAAATGGATACAAGGTTAGTAACTAATACAATAGTATTAAAACTAACCTAAGCATTGATAAAGGAAATTTAACAATTGTTGTATCTATAGGCCTAGATCAACAACACTAGTATAAGGATAAACATAATCTATATGAGGATATAAGTAAAAAAACACACTATTCTAACAACATGAAAAATATGTCTATCTAATAAATTTTAAAAAAATCTAAGATTAGGGATAGGGATGCTTACCTTGGTAGACTTGTTAGTGTATCAATCTCCCCCTTAGCTCTAGTGACACTTTACAAGATTTTTTATAGGTGAAGACCTCAAAATACCAATAACAAGACCTAAGTGTACTTAATTGGGGACTATAAAGAGTAAGGGGAATTTCCTTGGTGTGTTTTTCTTCTACTGAGCTTCAAAGACCTTGAGCAAGACTATAAATTCACAAGAATAATCACATATCTCCCAATTCTTCTTATGTAATTAGAGCATACTTTGCATACATAAGTTTATTATATGAGTGTTTTTATCCTATAAAAATAACATTATGAACCCTATAAATATTTTTCAAAGTCTTAAAAGTTACCTAGCTCAAATTCAAAAGAAATCAATCCAAATCAATTCATTATAATGAATCATGAATGATACAGTACTAAGTCGACCATGCCAATCTAGTATAAATAGAAAAATAATTAAATTGATCAAGATAAATTTAATTAGAAGAAATAAAACAACTAAATAAACTATGCCAATTTAGTAGGAAAAGGTCACAAATGTGTAGCATACTAGATCAACCATGTTGATTTGTTAGGCAATATAATGATCTACAAAACTAGATCAATCAATATATAATTAGTTTGGAAAAGTCAAGATACTAAGTAGAATCAAAAGAATGAAGGGAAAATAGACCTATATGAGGATAAACAAAATTTAAGGTTTTATGGTGATGATATGTAGGTGTAATGGGATAATATGAACATCTCTAGTAAATCACATAAATGACTCCACCCCTTTCCTGGTGCACTCCTTGGGATGTGAACTCTAGGAAATTGATGCATCAAAATTCCTAAAAAATATATCATCAATAACTAACAAATACAAGTGTATAAAAATCACCATTACTTATAATGGATCTTTCACATTAAACCTATTAATTTTTATTTTATCTTTCACACAAAACTCAATTAATCATTCAATGGTTGAGACATACTTAAATATAATTTTACTCTCCTATATAATAGGAGTCCCATATCTCCTCTAACCACTATACTAAACATATGTGAGTTTTTCAAAAAAATAATACAACTTATTAACTCAAACACTCACTAATAATGTATCTAAATACATTATGTTACATAATAATACTCATAATAGTCCCTCTATTAGTGTGGACATAGGGATAGGAAACTCACCATATGTATAAGAAAAAACATGTATGCCAACAAGTACAAATATGTTCAAAAATAGACCCAATATTCAAACTACTTATAATGATAACATACATAACTATTCATGTTTTCACTTCCAATGAGTTTTTCGATTCTCATTGGCATATAACTTACATATTTGATTCTTGTGATAACCTACATATGTGAACACAATTATTCACACTCTCACTTCTAGTGAGTGTTAGGCTTCTCACTAACACAACAAAGAGTATATAAATATGTTTATAGTGAGTGTTCAGCATCTCACTAACACAAAAAGAGTATATAAATATGTTTATATTTAAGGTTCAACTTCTCATTAAATTTTACATTTGTAGCCTCTATCTTTTATCATTTCCACCTGATCATGAACAACATAAATGGTATCCATTGTGTTGATTACCATTCTTTGCATTAGTCAATTTTTAATAGACATTTTTACACACATGTTTCTAAGGACATCACATTTACCCAATATTATCCATTATAATAATAAATTTTATGTTTGATGACTAACACATGCATTCTTTGTTATTAATCTAGATTAACATTGTAATAAATACCATGACTAGCCTAAACACATATAAAAACAATATAACTTTATTTTTAACGTAATAGGTAAATAAACTAAAACCTATAGATTTTAAAATTTAGTAACTAATATAGCTAAAATTTGTTTATAATAAATTAAAATAATAATTTTATTAAACACTTAATTAAAAAATTATTAAGCACTAGACCTAATATTACAAAACAATAACAAAGTATTAACTCTACTATATGAATTAAATAAATATTAATGCTAATAGTATAATTTTAAACTCATAAACAACAAAAAAAATAAACTACTATAATAAAATGAATAATAATATAATGTATGTGGATTGAAAATGCATCGACACAATGAATGGATAACGATATAATATCTATGAAAAAAACCAATCTGTATGGATGAAACATTAGATATGCCACAAGTGAAATGAATGTAGAATATTATATTATTGGTATACTTGAAAGTTATAAAATTGGAATGCATGCGATTGATATCTTAGTCTCTCCACCAAAATTTGTTTCAAAATATTTTATTCAAATCTACAACTCCAAGCCAAGATTAAAATTTTAGTCTTTTTTTTGCTTATAAATACTCACTCAATTAGAATAATCTCTTTAAAAAATATATTTTTTAATCCTCTATCTAATATTTATAAAAAACTTGAAAATATGTATTTTATTGAGAAATGATAAAGATATCATTATTTAAGTGGTATGTGTCAAGCTGTAATAAAAAATACCGCACCATAATTTTCTTGTCTAATTTTTATAATTAATTTTTTTAAACACTCAAACTCACACAAAAATGAATATATCTAATATTAAACTCAATATATATATCAAATTTATAAATAAATCAAACTCTATATTTTAATCTTTTCATTAATTAAGAAAACAAAAAAATATTATAATTTCCCCCTACAACTCATTCTTCCATCACAAGAACAAGACTACTATATGTTGTAATACCAAATATTAATTTTAGTCTAAAATTGCACACAAAATTAATTAATTAATCAATAGTGAATACATATTTAAATACATATTTTCTTTCCTATATAATATGAATCCTAATCTATCTCCTCAAACCAATCTACTAAACATATGTGATTTGTTCCAAAAATTAGTACAACTTAATAAATCACACACTAATAAATAATACATCTAAGTGAATTATGATATGTACTAATATTAATAAATTAATAAACATTATTTCTACATCTTATTCAAGTCTCATGCCATTACTAACTTGTAACAAATGAGGGTTTAGGTAAATGTCAATGTAGTTATAGCTTCCCATCTAGGGAAGAGGAGGTCCAAACCCTTACTCAAAGTTCCATTTACACTATAAATAACTATATAATACTTAATTATAGAATTTGGGATATGTATTATAACTACCATAAAGGTTTCATAACCCATAACTTTGTTTTGTTGGGTGTTGATGATAAGCTAGTCAAACATCAAAAGACAGAAAAAACATAATATTCTATCTATGAAATTAGAAAAAGTGATAGAATATCCATAATAATCATATAATTAACGCATATATTATATAAAATTTTTGGTTTTATTTTACAATGATAGAATCATAGGTCTTGTCTTATGCTTAAGGAAGAATCCTAGGTTAGGCCAATTTTGTCCTATTTTTCAAAGTTCTCATATCATAAAATGGCTTATGGGTTTTATTCATCTTGTTGTCTAGATCACTTTTAATAATATTGACATCTTCCAAAAATGTATAGATAAACAAAAAATTAGGTTTTTTACACCCTCTAAACCAAATTTCAAAAGTTTTGTTTCTATTTTAGCATATTTTAGATCTATTTATATGACTGTAATTCTTGTATTTATTTAGATGTTCACTATGCAATAATTTCATTATTTTTACATAGTTTAGGTAATTAGGCACTAAATAGTTAAAAAAATGGTTAACCCCTTCATTATTTTAATGTTATACCTTTTGTAGATACTAAATTCTAATATTATATATTTTTAATTATTAGTTTTCACTTACCTTCACCTTACATGAGTTATGTGTATACATATGGATCTAATTAAAACTTCTCTCACATTTACCTATTTTTCATGAGTCTAACCTTTTCTATTTTACATCATTCACCTAGTCTATGTCTAACCCAATTAAAATCATATTCAAACTATCTCCATAATATTATATTAGTATTCATACCTTTTAGATAAATCCATCAAACTCACAGTGTTTTTAAATTTTAGACTTATCCAAACTTGATAAACTCATCTTATGCCAAACAACATTTACTTTTAAAATTCAAATCCTTATTATGGGCCAACCCATACATTTTACATGTTGGTGGTATGATAAATTTCCTAAAGAGTCTCATACAAATAAACAATATATCTAATCCTATTCTTATCTAACATTTGTCAATAAATCCTAATACACACATTTACATATTCAAAGGTACTACCCTATTCTTTCCAATTCATCTAATAGTCATAAAGAGTAGGTCCTAGCCAAGTCAAAGTTTTAATTTATGAAGTATCAAAATCTAGATTATACATTGCATTTAGTGAAGGATCACTATCACATACATACACGCTAACATGGAATGCTACATGCAATTTAACTTCCCTCTTAAGAGTATTGGATATGTAGTTAATCCACATCCATTCATTTATGAATGGTTGGGTTAGATCAACCCACATTTTCCCCCATTTTAAGGACTAATACTGGTGTCAAAATTTTACCTAGGGTTAAAATATAAGGACATAGGTTTTTATAATTTCACACACACTAAATTCTCAAGATCACAAATATAAAATTTAGAACTAGGAACAATAGCTTCTATGAAATAGATAATAAATATATACTCAAAATAATCAGTTAGGATTCAAATGCTAACATCTATTGGTATTTTTTGTAAGTTGATGAATCTATCCCTACACAACCAAAAAAAAAGTTCCCAATTTGAGTGACTCTTGATCTATTTTTCCTACATTTTTATCACCTACAATCAATCTCAAACCTACACATACCATAAACACACTATGTTATCCCTATAGGTATTTTATATTTTTAGAAAGTGAAATTATTTTAATCAAAATCTACATTTTATAGTCGTATTTGTGTTTATTTTCATATTTCATATAATCTAAATTAGTTCAAAGTTTTATGTTAATATATTAAATTAAATAAAAAATGAGGTTAAAAACCTTGTAGGGTTACCTCCTTATGATTTTATGGCTATTTCAGATTTACATATTTTACTACATGTTTTTATCAAACCCATCTACTAATCACCTCTTTTCTTCTTATGGGTTACATCCACCTTAATAATTGGGTATGCACACCTTTGATCCTTTATTTCACATGTATTATGAGGTTCGTTAGGGTTTTATGCTCTATGTTTAAATCTAATTTTCATATTTTAGTCTTTTGAATTTTATTCCCTTTATTTTTAAGGTTTATAATTTGTCTCACTAGGGTTTGAGTCTCTATTACAATATCATTGGCCTTATATCTTGTGACATACTTTTCAAATTTTATGGTGGATATTTATTTTGATGATGAAAATGTTTAGGTTTCAACTCCTTATATTATTCTACATACTTTAAATGGTGAAAATGATAAATAAAGTGATGAATAATATTATTATGATGATAGTGACTATGAAAGGATAAGACAACATAATTTCAACCTTATTGAACCATATGAAAATACAAATATTATGAACGTTGATTATTTTTTTGACATCTCATAAGTATGAAAGACAAGATTTTATGAAAAATAAATTACTAAGGAAATAAATTATGAATATTTTTAAAAAATTATAAATTCTTATGTTCCTACTCTTACTTTGAATACAAATATGGAAACAAATGGAAATATTAAAAATGTTTTTCTTTTTACTCCTACGTTGAGTGTAAGTGTTGAAAATTATGCCCTGAATTTAGAATCTTGTGGGATCTACTCTTTCATTATATGTTATTAATATGTAAAATATTTTGAAAGATAGTTTATTTATGTAATTATAAAAAATGTAGTTACTATGAATTTATCTGATGTGATCAATGATTATTTTATGAGTGGTAGTCATGCCTCTTCTTTTACTCCTAGTACTCTCATATTTGAAATGAGTAACAAGTAAAACCTTTGAATGTACCTATTCACATTAAAATTATGCCTACAAATGACATTTTTACTATTATACATTTTTAGATAAATTACAGAAATAATTATAAACTCTATATCTAAAATTTACGTCACTTAAGGATAAACTTTTACAATCACACATCTTGAATTTGAGACTTATGATTCATATTGTGCTCATATTTATATGAATTTGAATATTATACATTTTATAATCAAGAAAAATATTAAGCCCTTAGATAATCATCAAGAGACACCTAAAATTTATGTTACTTCATTAGTGATCAAGTTGATTTAGTAAGCCTAAAGAAAATGAAATTGTAATATCAAAGAAGTTAATGATAACATGGATGTTTTTAAATTTTATAAAATGTTATGATTGGATTTTTTTTCCACAAACATTTTATTCTAAATTCTTTTTTTAATATCATATAATCAATGGTCATACAATAGATAGGTTTCATGCTTTGAAACATAAAATATATGATCTTATCAATAGTGGTGATCTTATCAAAAGTGTTATAAGATAAAATTCAACTAGAAAAAGAAAATCAACTTATGGAAACCACTTATTTTAATGTTATACAAATAATGCAATATAATGGTTTTCTACCTATTCAAATTGAAAAAAAAATCAACTACATTTAAATGTGTAAAACCAAATGAATCAAAGAGTAATGACATGAAAAAAAAGGATAAAGTTAATAAGGAATTACCATTTATTATTATGTCCCAAGGAAAACTCAATTTAGTTATAGATTTCATTACAATAAAGACATGAGTTTTCTTACACCCTCTTTTTGTGTTGCATAATAACTAAACAAGTGTCAATAAATTATCCAATAAATTTAATAATAAAACATTAATTATATAATTTATTATATTTTGTTAATATGCATTGGGCCTTCAAAATTTTATCTTATGAGTTAATATTATATATATAATTAAAAATTCCCAACTGGATCTAAGGACATTGTAGTTGCATTAATTTTAACATCGTACATTGATTTGTCTTCCACTTGATTGAATGATTAATCTTGTTGAATCTATAACATTACATCATTATATTTTCACTTGTATTTTATTATTTCCTTTTCAATTATTCCTCCTAGGAGTTTTCTTCTTTGATATTTTACAAGTTTATTTTCAATATTACTTGTGTGTGTTTCTTCTTGATGTACCTTGCCTTAACTATTCACCATATATCCTTTGAACCTTTATTATCCACAATATATATGGTATATAAATCTTCTTACATTAACATGATATACATCATACATATGATTATATGATCACATCTTATACCATATACCTTGTGATCAATACTTGTATATATATTAGACCTTAGTACAATATCAACCATGCTTCTCCTACTATGATTATAATTCATTTCTATACCTAGAATTATTAGAGGCTAGATTAGTTTGGTTTTCATGATGTATGTGATTTTAAAAGTATTATATTGGATTTATCATGTTTGTAAAATTATTATCTAACACTTCAAGTACATTATGTGTATTCATATTTAGGGAGGAAGGAAAGAAATGGAATTTATATCATGGGGAAAATAGCTCCTCAAAATACCATAAATAATGGTTAGATTGATGTGTTAGTGTATGGTCATCTACCTCAAGGAAATTATTATGAGAAAAAAGGTATTAATACTATGAGGAAAGGATAAGTATAAACAATATTGAGAATAGTTTATAGGGTATAAACCAAAGTAAGAGGTTATTATTCACTTTTCACATGAACATCTTCTCATCTACTAATATAGTTTTAGATTGGTAGCCATGAATAACCAATAATGAGTCCATTATATATTAATATTTACTAATATTTTACTAATTTTGATAGTTTCTCTTATTTTTCACCTTTGATAATCTTATTCTTTATTAATTAATATTGCTTCATTAATACTCACTTGGTGTTTAGTATTGAGGGAATGTTATACAAGCTTATAAATATCAACCTCATATCTATTAGGGGTAAAACCATGACATATATCCTTTACTGGTAAAACATATACTTTGGAAATATATTAATTTTATATTAGGGTAAACACCCCCACATATCTCATTTATATTATTCTATACATCTTGTGTATATAGGGAATTAATTAGAGAACATTATTGGTCCATCTCACCATTGAGCCTATTATTTGTCCATCTCACTGTTGAGCCTATTATCTATATCTTGCTACTTGGGGTCAACATGATAGTTTTTCATTTGAAACTACATTGATATTGAGAATTACATGATTATATATATACACCTATATATATACATCCCTATGTGTCTATAGGGGCATGCCACACACAATGTATACTTGATTATAATTTTTACTATCTTGCTTTGTGGAGCCACACTAGTTATGTCCCTACATTACTACATTGAGAGGACCTTATGCACTACATACATTTTACATATAGACATATTATGTCTCTCAAACTTGATTCATTTATGCATATATTATACACACATTGGTGTGCATTACTCATATATTACCATCAAGGGCTTCATACTCTTGAATTCATCACAAGTTATTTAATTGTTATATATTAGACTAATGAGTTAATTACTACATTTTCTATACTATGTTTTTTATTTAATGCCTTTCAGGGCATAATGCCCATTTTCACTCTAGGGGGTTCATCATTACATATCCTAAGTACATGGGTCCTTCTCACACATGATTCACCTATTTAAATAAATTTAACTTCAAAGTGTGATATTTTTTTAAAAATTACGAAAAATCGAAAAAAATATAAACTACAAAATCAAAAATATTATTTTATCATTTGTTAGATTTTTACGTATGTGTGAGGCCCCATTTTTCACAATGGTAGATTTATTGTACATTTTTATATAGTACTCATGTCCCATTATGACACATTCTTTATGTTATGGATACATAAGATATTATTATATAATTGTTAAGATATTGGATCTTATATTCTAGATAACATTAGTTGTGTATTTGATTATTATTTAGTTACTATTTATGGATGATTTCATTTCATTAAAGTTGTGCATACTCTATTATTGTATTAGTTGAGCTAATATTATGTTATCATGTGATTTGTTATTATGAGTATATAATGTAAGCATGTAACGATTAGCTAATATCTAATGAAATGTTGTGATTTTAATGCTCTATGTATGTAATTATGTATTATTATGAATCACTTGATATATTTACATTCAGTAGCTTTGTCTCCCTAAGGTAGATCAATTTGATGTGTGAAATGATGTGCATGAAATAAGGGATGTCAAACAATGGAATTGTGACTATTTTGAACATAATTAAAACATTATTTGTATCATGTAAGAGACTTAATGACCATGTTAGATTAAAATCTAACCCTTATGTTATCATTTAATCTAGTTATGAGTTTAAACCTATTTTACCCTAGCACTATTCACACCCCTTGACACTACTCATTACCTTTATAAAATAGCTTAAAAATCACCTTAACATTGTATTCATCCATAAATTTAAATGTCTAATACACTTAATTTTACCCCTTGACCAAAACTAGAATGAGGATTTGGTTCCATGTTTTCAAGTGGATATAAATTAATTCAGAGGTTGTTGTGTATGAATTTAACACCCCTTATGAAAAAAGGGTGGGTGAATAATTTTTTTGATGTTTTTCAAGTAATATGAAAACCCATGTGAGAATTTATGGCATGTTAAAGTGAGATAATTAATAGTTATGTGAATTTATAAGTTTACCACATGGCTGTGTAGGGCGAGTTAAGTTTAGAGAAGGCTTTTTGGACAAGGGCCAAAGAATGGGAAGGGATAAGTGTCACCTTAAATTGGACATTAGGTTAGAGTTTTTTGGATGTAATATGATTTAAATACTTCCTTGGAGTAACCTTTTTCTCATTTTTAATTTGAGAGTGGAGGAGAGATTGAGAAATGAGATAAGTAGGCTAAATAATGAGGAGAAAAGCTAGTTTCTAATATTGGTAGGATGTTTCCTTCTTTATATCCAAGAGGTAGAGGTAACTTAAGCTTCCTTATCACCTATTTTCCTTAAAATTAATAGTTTTTAATAAGAGGGGTAATTCCATTTATCTCACTCTCTTTCCTTGTTGGCTTACATGGATTGTGCTTATGGCCATCATATGTATTTTTTTGATTTAGTATGGCTTGGAGATGATACATCCATACTTTATTTTTCAATTTTTTTAACATCCCTATTCAAGATTTAAAATGGTAAATTTATCATACCCAAATAATCTTAAATTCTTTACATAGTTTGTGTATCTATATGTAGGGGTTTCATAAAGGAACAAAACTCTAAGTCCTATTACAAAGTTCCTATACACAAGGTTTGAGAAAAATGAAACCATAATTTTCTAAGGTTCTCCCAAGAAATGGAGAAGGGTCTGGGAAAATGAAAAACTCCAAGGCCCTCCTTCTGCTAGCCCCATAGTGTGGAAAGTATAAATTCTTATTCATAATGAGTGAGTGAGGAGTCTTGATATATTTGGTTTATTAAAGGTTGCCTTGAGTTTTTATACCTCTTATATTTAAACTTGTATATTGATGTATTGTGGATTTTGTATTGGGTGAACTTGAAAACCTATTGAAACAAGGGAGTGTATTTGAGACACCTAGTTATTTCTAATTAAGTGTGTTTCCTTTGTATAAACCACCTACTTGCATACCCATATCATTTTACTTGAAACTTTGGTGTCATATATGTTTTGATATGGTATTATTAGGCTTATGGGTGCCTGGGGGGGGATTCTTGATGCTGTAAACAAGATGGGAAGTGATCCCCTCCTTGGATTGACCTCATGGTTACAATTGGAGCTTACATGGAGTCTTATTCTACCTTTTGTGAACTTGATATGTAAATGAAAATAAAATTATTTTGGATGGTTTTTATGGCATTTATTTTAGTATTATATTGTTATTCATGTGAATAAAAAGAAAGAATTAATATTTAATGAATATAAGCTCCAACTCTTTCATTATGATTAAGTGAATATTAAATGAAGAAATAAATGGCATGAAATGATTATTTTATGATTAAAATAATATTTTAAATATTGCATGGATAATTTAATTCTCTATATTTTATAGTTTATCAAAAATTAAATGAAGATATTGTTTCATATTTTTGTTATAAATTGGTTTCATTAAGCCAAGAAGGGATAGAAGTACTTAGGTAATTTTTTATGTAATTTAAAGTGTCCTAATGCAATTTACTATTTACTTTTAGGATTCACTATTAATTTTATATGAATTTTCAAAATAAGGTTGCTATAATTGCCTATATTTCTTTTGTAATTTGCTCAAACTTCATGTAATTTTTGTGCATGAAAAAAGAGTCATAAATGTACTAGAATAATTTTATATTAAAATTAATCATTTTTGGGACCTATTTCCTTTTTTTTCATAATTTTAGGACCTAAATTTTGTTTGCAATGAATTTTATAAATTTGCATATTAAGAGGCCCTTTAAAAGGGCATTGTCCCTATTTTGTAGGGTAACCTTACTTATCGCTCTAGTGGATACCCATGTGACTACATGTTGAGGTTTAAAGGCCTAAATGGACTAGCAATTTTATAATGGAAGTTATTGTTATGGGACTAAGCAATTTATGAAAACCATGTGGCTTATAAACCATGCAGTTACCCTAATTCTTATGTAACCCTTGGCTTACCTCTAACCTTAACCATCAGGGTTGGAATAAAATTTTAAAAAATATTATTTATTTAAAAATTATGTAGTATCCTAAGTCTAATGCCTATTCAAATAAATTTAAAACTAGAAATCTTGTTTGTGTAGATAGACTTTTCTATGAATGCATTTGTGGAGACATGAAGACCAAGAGATGGGTGAACCCAACCCCCCAAAGTTTTCCCCTCTTCTACACAAAATAATTTTAAGTACCTAAAATAGCACCATTTTAAATATATTTTGATTTTTTTTAAGGATGTAATTCTAGACCTTTTTAACATTTATAGGCTTTTGGAAGCCCTAAGATATGTAGACCTAAAAAGGGAACCCTCATTTTTCTCTCCCCTTCAATATGAACCAAAAATATAAGATTAAAACATTAAATAAAATGTACTTATTAAAAATTTATGGTAGTCACTAATGGTTATATGGGGATTGAATATCCCAAATGCACTTTTAAAAATTGTAGGTGCCCAAACCCAACTAGATATTTTTTGTGAATATGGGTACTTAAAAAAAAACCAAGTATGCATGTATCAAATAAAATTTTAAAAATTAATAAAATTTTAAATTTTATAAAGTTTTGAGACTTCATTAATGACAGTCATCCAAGGCTGAGGAAGGAGAAGATGGATAGATATAGATAAGTCATCCTCTAAAACATTCTTCCTCTTTTCCAAAATATGAGTTTGTAATATAATTTCTAATTTTAATCATTTATTTCCCTCCATAAGGATTTTTAGGGCTTCCTCATCTTTGACCAAATCTAAAGGTGTAGTTAGAGTGAATCTAATGGCTGAGGTGGATAGCTCCATCCTCAAGTAGCTAATCAAGGACACTTTGGACCCATTTGGAGGTTAAATGAAGAGTATGTAACCCCCTCACTAATAACTCTCCTAAAAATTTAATTTAAATTAAACTTGGATTAAATTGTGACTTCAAGCATGAATTAAGCCTTATGATTAGCTAAAATCACTTGAGACTCTCTTTGAACCCTATCAAGATTTAAGACAAATGATTTGCGTTAGGGATTTCTATAAGCCATGTATATTTAATTTTGTATCCTTTATATACCTTTGGGTAATGGTACCTAGTAGGTTTTCTTAGAAAATGTAGCCTTAGTTGAGAGCTTATATTTATATTAGATCAAGTGGGGCTCACATGGTTACATAGTAATTATGTGTCTATTTGACCTTTTATACCTATGTTGTTTATACGTGTAAGTTCACTTTGGCACTTTACAAATATCATGTTTAGATATGGTTAACCATGGGGAATTTTGACCATGAATAATGTGTTTTATACATTCTAAAAAAATGGTTTATTTTTGTGTAGTTTAGTCATACAAATTTTGGACATGACATTTTGGTATTAGAGCATGGTTTAAACATTAGGAGATCTAGGGATAATTTTAAATTTTTTCTTCTTTTGTATAAAATTGATACGTATACTTGTGTTTTACACCTCATTGAGGATTTAGGCGTAATACATGTGAAGAGTTCTTTAGAGCATGGACTCTTCATCGAAGTAACATATGTTTGGTTCTTGAATTGGTTTTCATGCCTAAGAGACCCATGATAGAAATTTTTGGACATTTACCCATTTAGTAGAGTGTGTGAGATTTTTTGGAGGATTATAATAAAGGTTTCAAATAGTTAGGAATTTAGATAGCCATGAGGGTTAAGTGACTATTATTTCACAAATGAGTTGTTGAGAGTTATGCTAATGTGACTTTACCATTGTCTTAGACATACTAATATTACCTTAAATGACATCATATATATATATATATTATGTATATATATATATGTATATATGTATATATATACATATATATATGTATATATATACATACATATATATATATATATATACATACATATATATATATACATATATATATATATATATATATACACATATACATATACATATATATATATATATACATATATATATATATATATACATACACATATATATATATATATACATATATATATATATATATATATATATATATATATATATATATATATATATATATATAATTTGGATATTTATCTTGGTTATTAAGACCATGAGTTTTGATCATAGCTAAATTTATATATTCATGTTGACCTAGGGTTGAGATGGGCCTTTCTAGGTTCAGTGAACACCCATATAAAGTAAACATTACCTCACCACTCAAGTGGGGTGTGCTAGAGGTTAATTGATGTTTATATCACTTTGAGTGGTGAAGTTAGGAATGAATATGGATTCATTTTAGGTAATCTATCCCATTTTCCTAATTTTATGACTCTTGCCTTGTGAGTAATTTTAAGAAGATTTTAGGCATAGGTCCTTAGGACTAAAAGATCATTTTGGTATATCAAAGAGGGTTACTAAGACCTTGGTGACATAATTTATCTACATGAGGGACCAATAGCCTCATTTTATTGTGCATGGGTTTCCACTTGAAACATATCT
Organism: Torreya grandis; assembly: GCA_037957365.1. NCBI lineage: Eukaryota > Viridiplantae > Streptophyta > Pinopsida > Cupressales > Taxaceae > Torreya > Torreya grandis. The sequence goes on along the minus strand of JARHVA010000725.1, from coordinate 373,967 downwards.
TCATACATACGAGTGTTTTTAGAAATCATCTTTACCTTATGTGATGGATTGACGATACTACTTAGATGGCCTTAATAGGGAGCATCATGTGACTCACTTTATTTTTACCTATCCTTTTAGTGAATGACCTTTTCCTCATTTTTGTAGTGAAATATTTATTATTTTTTACCACACGATGGAGTGAAATTTCCATTCAAGTTGGATGTGGGTGATGTTTGGAGAGAAAAATGTGGGATTTAATGGCATCTTGGCACCAAGCCATTGTGATCATCAACTTAATCAATTGATGAATATATTAGAGACATATTATTACTTGTTATTACATTTTTAATCAATGTGTAAGGTATATAAATTTAGTTTATATGTTATTATCTAAATGTCATGTTTAATAACCCTTTTGACGTTATGACCCCATTTCTTAGAGTATTTGTATATAAAACACATTTTTGATGAGCCAATGGTGGTTTATAGATAACCTTATTTCTAAGAATCTTCAAGAGGAACATGAATAATATACCTTCCCACTCATGGAGAATCTTGAATTGATCAATGTATCCATGATAGTTGAGCTCCTTGATAATAGTGAGATAATTTCCTATAGAGAAGTTTTATTTACATGGTGGTGGTACCCAATTAAGTGGGTTACCTATGATTGTTGATATAATTTATGAAGAGAAGTTATTTTAGAGTTTGAGGTAGCATTAACCCCAAGTGAGTGTACTTCTATACTATTAAACATGACCAAGATAGGAGTATGTTTTTAATTTTTTACTTGTATGTTAGTTTTTGAGAGCATGAAGTTTAACATGGATTGTAATATCTTATTTATGGATGTCAAACTTTTGAGGTGACCCTTATACCTTCATTTTGACCATTGAATACTTTTGATAGTTCATGTTATACAAACACATGCAAATATAATGGCATGTGGTATCATATTTGATGCTTATGTTATTTTTTGAGGCTTGCACTACCTTATTTTTGGAACCATACAACACCATTGATTTGGATTTTGAGGTTTGTTCATCCTTGTGTATGGATTGATGAGGAGTGCATGTATTTCACATTGATTATTATTGATATTTTTTCTCATTATAATATGCATTATATAGTGTATTTTTTTAATAATTATCAAGGAGTGTCACTTGTACCTTGACTCCTTATATGATGTTATTTTTTCCTTATTCACAATTTTGCATCAATTGATGTATGAATTTCCTAAAATTCATGTGAGATTATGATCTAGATTAAATATTGAGGGGTTTAGTTTCATGGCACCATAATGGATATGATGATTGAGTCTTGGAAGTTAGGATGTTGTTTTTATGACCCTTTTAAAATGGATTTTATTGTATGTGTCCTTTGGGGGAATTTGTACCTTATTATAGTTTCTAATGGTTAGTACATCTGAGATTTGTGAATACCTATTATGTAATATGTTGGGTAGGTGAGTACCTAACATATTTATGAGTTTGTGAACAATGGTTCCTAAAACCTTATTGATCACCTTAGATTGAACATTATTGGTTGTGGTTCTAATTTTTTATTTATAATCAAAGTCACAAGGGGCCACTTGTGTTATGTGTAGTGGGTATTGTGTGAGTATTATATGTTTCTAACTAAAGTAAGTGTGTTTCTATTTGATGTGGTTTTCTGCCTTGATAATGTTAATTCAAAGGGAGGGGATCTAGAAAGACTCCTCAGATATTATTACCACCCTTGATTTGTGATAATCCTATTCATAGTATAGGAGTGTCGTAGGTTATGTTATTAGCTTAAAATGTGTTAGAATTTTGATTATGGATTGATATTTCATATGTTTCCTTGGTTTATGAAGAGATTTTGTTTTAGTTATCACTTAATTAGCATCGATATGAGTTAATACTCTCTCACCATCATGTTACATCATCATAATTTCATTGTTTGAGTTTATATCTTATCTAATGTTAAGTGAGTTTTCTTTCTAATTATAAACATGTATATTTGGTGTGGATTTGCCTGCATTCCTTTTATTTCATATAATGATATCTTATACTTGATGCTAGTGTATGCTAGGAGTAATTTGAGGAATATCAATGAAATTATTAAAAATATATTCAATATAAAAACATAATTTTATCTTTTTACATAGGTAAGATTATAAAGATTATAGAATGAAGAAGATGGTTAAAAACCCAACCACCAATGGGTGAAACCAACCCATAAATAAAACCTAAACAAAAATATAAAAAATTAAATTACTTTGGATCATAAATGATCCCAATAAACTCCCCATTGATCCAAATGGGTATATAAATATTGAAACAAAGAACTATGAGTCATCCAAGTAGACTCTACTATAACCACAATTGGTACACTATGCATCCTTGACTAATAAATGCCTTGATCATCCATGCACTAAAGTAGAATAAGATCATGCTTTGTCTAACTACATCAACATCGATCCTCACATATAATCCATCCAAAAAGTGACTTCCCTAGTATTGTGTATGGAACATCTTAAATTGATGCCCAAAAATTGCCAACATCTCTTATAGGCCTTTACTCAGCATAAATAATCCTAAAAACTCAATGCTGACTTGTACTACAATCATTGAGGATTGATCAAAAGCTAGTATGTAATTTATTCTCCCCCTATCAAGAAAGATGTGAGAAGTCATGAAAAAAGTAAACCAAGTACAAACCATTGAAATTCTCCATATCAAAGATCATATCAACACTAGATTTATGAAATTAGAGTACAAAAGCCAAAAAATGCTACTACATCAAATCCCAATCTTGAGCCTAGTATTTCACACAAGATGGGTATGTTACCATTTTAGAATATATAATCATGAACTATAGAATAAATTTTTAGTCATCCCATTCATTAACAGAATATGTAGAAGAATAACTAGAATAAGAATTAGAAGAGTGACCAGAGTGAATGGAGTGACTAGCAATGTTTGCTTCTATCTTATGTCAATGTTGAGAGGACCATATTTTGGAGGGGCACTTTGTAGAGAGATGTTCTATGCCACCACAATTGTAGCTTATTCTCTCACATCCCTTAGAATTGGAGGAAGAATAACCACATGAAAAAGAAGGTCTGTACTTTTCCTTGTGTCCATGTGAATGTTTGTGGTGATGCTTATGCTTCTAAGAATCAAAGTGATGTTTATGATTTAGAGAACTAGAATGAACCCTATGTCCATAATGATGCTTATGTATGGAAGTGTTCCATAAAAAGTGTTTATATCTCTAATAGTGCTTCAAAGAATGTTTTTTGTTATGCTTATATAATGGATTACCTATTTTGGTATAGTGGGCCTCCTTAGTAGGTTTTTATTTCTTCTTTGAAAATTATTGCTCATATTGAGTGAGTAACTCATAAATGGAATCAAAATTAGATTTTTTAAGATTATCACTAAGCTATAACATTTATATGAAGTTATTATAGATAGAAATAGGCCATTCAAAACAATAGAAATGAGCATTTCATCATCAATTTTCATGTTAGTAGTGCCATATTATTGTTTCAAATTCTTAATGTGTGACATATGTTTAAAAACATCTTCATCATCTATTAGTTTTGGGTTGATAAACTACATAAGAAGATAAATTTTCTTATAGGTAGGTTGTTATCATACAAATATTTTAGATCTTTCCATGTTTTCCAAGCTTCAGACTTGATTGCCTTTATGTCAATTATGACTTATGCACTGCAAGTATATTTCACTAAACCAAGGGCATGCTTGTCATGTTTTTGAAATTCTGCAAGCTTTGTGAGATCAGTGGGTAATGTTGGTTGTTTTTCAATTACTTCTCATAAGTCATTGAATATTAGTGTATTTTTCATGTTCATTGACCATTACTTATAATTTTTAGGAGTTAAATGTCCATTTTTAGAAATCAAGCTCATAATTTTAGCCATGGTATGAAGTCAAAAAATAAGGAATGCTATCAAGCTTTTGTCTTGAAATTTGAAATAGATTCCAATTACAAGAGATTCTAGGACTTGTAAAATAAATTACACCTTATAACTCCTATTACACCCTTATTTCTCTAATAATGTAATTTTTAAATAATAAATAAGGTCAAAATGAAATTTTAACTAAAATATTTTGAATGGGTTTTGAACCCTTGACCTCCCTATTGTAAGTGACTTAAAAAGGATACCTATCAAAATTGCTTTTAATAAATTTGTGTATGAAAAAGGCAAAATATTATAGATAAGCATGACTTTTGAAAAAATAAAAAATTACATTCATGATAATTTGCTCTCTAATGATTTTACTTTGTATAAAAAATTATGTTGGCTTCCCTGGTGGAGCCAACAAGATAAATGAAAGTGTTCTAAAAATTTATACTATCTATAATTATTAGAGTGCTATATAGAATGACATATAATTTTATGTCGATATTTCCCTTTCTCATATTAACTTCTATTCCAAGGCTGTATATGTTGAGCTTTCAAACTATCTCTCAAGCAACACCAAAACATTAATCAGACCATATTATGCCATAAAAGGCAATGCAAGAGGAAAATAATTATTTTTATTGAAAAAATCTTGGTTTTTTTAGATCATCATACTTTATCGATTGGAAAAGACAAAAATTCCCAATTTTTTGTAGTGAAAAAGGATCAAATTCTTTTTCTTGTGTTGAATCAATTCCAAAATTGATTTGATTGTAAAAGTTTTATTTGAGTATAAGGCATTGAAAGATTGCTAGGGTCAAATGTTATTTCTTCCTAGATAAATGTCATATTGTTCAATATGTTGCTTTTATTCAAAATAAATTTCCTCCTTTCATGAGCCATGTAGATCTATTCTTTAATCCTCCTATATAGCTATATCCTTGCTCTAATACCACTGTAGGCTAGGAGTAATTTAGGGATTATTAGTGTTATAGAAACATGATTTTATTTTTGTACATAGGTAAACTTATTAAGCCTAAAAAAGGAAGATGGTGGTTACAAAACCAACCACCAACAATTGAAACCAACCCATAAATAAGACCTAAACAAAAATATAACAAATTAAATTACTTTGGGTCATAAATGATCCCAATAGCTAGTTAGAGATGTTGTATAAATGGAGTGGCTTAATGCCTACATTTGGTTTCAAATTTTCTCCTATTTGTGTAAATGTGTTGTGAGTTTTTCTATTTACATGTTGGTAAGTGTGTGGTGGTCTTAGAAACTTGGATTTAAAATGCATACTTTATATTGTGTGAGGTTATTGAAGAGTTTCGTTTCTAGTTTGTGGATATGTTATCTCTTTACTTCACACATGTGGCCTTCCAAAGCCACTCTATAAATTATTATTATATTTGAAATTATGAAATTTTACCACATGATGTGGCATACCTTAAAATTATTTTATTTATTTATTTGGATGTATAAGCTAATTGGAATCATATTTTTTTGGTTTCCTTCCTACAAATTTTGAGGTTATTTAGACATTTATTATTTTAAACCTTTATTGAATGTTGGAGATCCTATTTGTGCTTCTTATCTTCAAGTTTGGATTGAAATGGGTTGTCTATCCATATTAACTTTAATTATTCTTGGATTATATTGGGTTGTGTAGCCTTTTAATTTGTTATCCTTGTGGATTGAGCTAGGTTGCTTAGCCAATTTGATTTTTCTCCTTGATTAGATTGGTAAAATTTTAATTTGTTAATTTTTATTATTTTAATAAAACAATTGGAGTACCTTTAACCTTGAATGAGTGTGGGAGTAGTAAGTGAGAATTATCTTATTATCATTAGCATATGATATAATCTTAAGACTTGTTTCATAACTTTTTAATCATGTTGGGAGACATTTTCTCATTTGTTCCTTCTAGAGAGGTTGTAGGGACACTGTGAACCGTAGCATTTTTTTTATTTTGATATTAACATATTTTAACTCCTAAATATAAGAGTGATAGAGATGGGTTATATTTTGATATGGAATACAACTTGATGTGTCATGTGAATTGGGTTTGGCCATTAGGATGAGTGTCCAAAGTCTTCTCAATGGTGTGATTGTGTTTTGGACATTGGGATGAATGTCCAAAGTCCTCCTCATAGATTGAGGTATTAGTGTTAGGCATCGATACTAACATCCAAATTCTTCTTGATAGGATCCCTTATTAGGGTTGGGCATTAATACTATGACCAAATTCCTCCCAATAGATTAAGGAAATAGTGTTTGGGCAAAGTGAGCTATTAATCTTACTTACTCCTATTATAATTAAGTGAATTGTTTGTAAATGATGATAAAATAAATTAAAAATTCATCCTTATATGATTCCATTGATTAGAGACCATGAAAAAATCATTTAATGGGTTAAGGACCCCTTATATTGATATGATCTAATGTGGTTAACCTTGTAGTTTCCATGTGCTTAAAACATTTGATCTCATATTTGAAATATAATTAATGAGACAAGAAAGAAACTAACATTCTCTTGGTCCCTTAAGATAAAATAAATTAAAACAAAACAAAACAAAATAAATATTTACCTTATACTTAAACATGACACTTTACACATTGTAATACATCTTTAAATATTAAGTAACACTTGATTAGAATTAAGTCATCTTTAATTATGTGTTCTCATAACTTGGAAACCAAATATTAATAAACAATATTTTAAATATTTCTTAAATCATGACTCACGTATGGTGGAGTTGACTTATCTTTGTCCATGGCTATTGTAGTATATTACATTTCACTATGTGTTTTGATAATATAGATCTGAGATCATTGCCTTAAAGAGTCTACTAACCTCAATCAACAAGATTCCTCAAGATTGTTATAACATCCTTAAAACTATATTTTTGAAATTTAATGACTTTCAAGAGGAAGTATACATAAGTGGAGGGGATGTTAGGACCCATTTTTCCTAGTGATAGTTTTTCTGGATATTTTTTCTATCATACATATGTCATGATCCTTATGTTATTAAGACACAAAATATTATTTTATCATTAATAAGATTGTGTATTTTATTTTTTATATGATATTAATTATGCATTTTATTACTATTTAGTTATTATTAATGGATTATTTAATTGTATTATCAGTATGTATCTTACATTATTATATTAGTTGAGATAATACTAATTTATCATGTGACTTTGGATTATGAGTATATAATGATAACATATAGTGATTACCTCATGTATAGTGAAATTTTATGATTTTAATGTTATATGTATGCAATTGTGTATTATTAAAAACCATCTGATATGTATACATTTAGTAGTTTTAACTACCTATGGTAGAGTAATTTGATGTGTGAAATGATATACAAGAAATAATTAAGGAAAAGAAATGGAGATAGGAATAATCTTAACATAATTATACCATTAGTGTTAATATAGTAGAGACTTCATGACCCCTTTATATTAAAATCTAACCCTTGTGTTATTGTCTCATCTAGTTTTGAGTTTGAAACTATTTGATCTTCCTATCACTATCCACAACCCCTGACACTATTCATTACCATAGAAGACCTTAGAATTCACCTTAACATTATATTCATTCATAAATTTAAATGTGTAATCCACTTAGGTTTACCACTTGAATAAAACTTGAATGGGGAATTAGACCCATGTTTTGAATTGCAGGTATAGTGTTTTATAGATGGTTGTGCATGTATTTAATACCCCTTTTAACCAAGGGATGGGTGAGTACTTTCATGGGTTTTATTCTATTCATAGGAAAACCCATTTTCTAATTTATTTCATGGGGAAGTGATATCATTAATATCTATGTGCAAGTCTTATTTCCCATATGGGTGTGTATGAAGAGTTAATGTTATAAAATACTTCTTGGATAAAGGCCAAGGAATGGTAACAAACAAACATCACCTTCCCATTAGCCTTTAGGTTGGAGTGTTTTATATATAATATCATGATAAAACTTCATTGGATGATTTTTTTTCACATTTTGAATTGAGAGTGGAGGATGTATGTAATCAAAAATGCATCATGTCTATAAATCAATCCTAGCTTGGAGAATATAGAGCATACCTACACTTCTGATTGGGAATACATTTGTTAACTAGGGGCATGACCAATATACGTGTACACTAGAACCAATTAGAGTATCACTTGTCATAATACACCATGATAAGAAGGGTTACAAATCCTACAGTCTAACATAATAATTAAACAACCCTAAAAGAGTCCTAGTTTAATGTTCACTCTATTCTAATAAAAAAGAAAGTAAATCTAATCTTGTGCACACCAAAGCTTATGGCATAACATGAGAGGTTAGTAAGGTAATAAAAAAATGTATAAGAGAATATAAATTAAGCTAAGTATGAGTAAGACCCTAATACATGGAATATGAAGAGTAATATTATTTGAGATAATACTTATACTACTTCTATCTACTAAATAGAGGATAACAAAGTTAGAATATAATTATCTAAATGTGAACCCTTCAAGACTCAATATTTACCTTATCCATAGGGGATTTGGAAGAGTTTTTTATGTTTTTTAAGGATATCTAAGAAAGGCCAAAGCATCCAAGACTTATGCACAAGACTAGATTCTCCAAGTAGAAACCCTAAGCTAAGACTCCTAAAGTAGAATGGTGGAAGAGTAGACTGTAAATAAGTGTAAGTGAATAATAAATATTTATTTCATATTAAAATAATGATAAAATTATATTGTATATATAGGAATATCTTACCCTAAATCCTTCTAAATATGTCAATTGTATGGGGTTAACCCATTCGATCCTATATGTTTTTAGGAGATAAATCAGTAGGTCTCAATCTAGGTCAACTGAAGGGATAATGAAAATATCAAGTGAAAATACCCAAAATAGTATATGATTAACCCAATCAACCCTATATAGTAATCAAAGGATAAAAAATATATAGGGTCGACCCAATTAACCTAGTACAATCAATTGACTAAAGCGGATCAAGGTGAAGAAAAGAGGAAAAAGATTGGAAGAGTGTGTAAGGGAGGAGTAATAGCTTATGGATTGGTTTCAATATCTGGTTGTATTGGTAATAATATTTAAATAAGGGACAAAAATCCTAAAAATCACCAATGGTCTTCCTACCCCTTTTTTGGTGTACCTCTTAAGGCATGCACTCAGAGAAATTGAGTCTTGATGGGTTCCTACAAGATGTCAAGTGTCAATATTTGATAAAAGGTTTATAATATTATGTGTATACATGTTCCCCAACTTTAATCTCATTATGTGTCACTAAGGTATAATAGGGGATAGTGCTTTGAGAAAGAACATAGTAATACACAAAGTTGATGCTAAAAAAAGTTACAATATTTTAAAGCAAAAATAACTTAAAGTAAATGAATAAAAAGTAGATTTAATGTGTACCTTGACTTACATTTATTGTTAGATGGTTATCTAAAATGTTGTTGGTTTTGATTGTGTATGGCATAGAGACTACTTTTGACAAACCTAAGAATATAAAACTAAAGAGAAAAAACAAACAAATGCAAGAAAAGCCAAAATAGTTGGTGCTATGAGAATGCAATGCACTTGGGGAAAATGGAAAAAATGTATAAAAAGGTAAAATAGCATTGTCAAGTGACAAGTAAGAAGCCAACTTCACTCAATAATGGAAAAAGGGTATGAACTCAAGTTTCCATAACAACAAGAAAGTAAAACAAATGATAAATGGCAAAAGGAAAGAAGTCTAGGAATGTAAATCATGGTAAAAAATAAAGACATAATCCATATTTATTCAGACATGTTGTTTCACTCTAAGGATAGATAAAACTGAAACAAAGTAATACTAACATGTTTTCAAGAGGTGAAGAACAAGGAATTAAAGAAGGGAAAACAGATTTGGAATCACAATTTTTATATCAAGGGGGGAAATAAAATGGGTAGTATTTATTTAGACATGTTTCACTCTAAGGATAGATAAAACTGAAACAAAGTAATACTAACATGTTTTCAAGAGGTGAAGAACAAATAATTAAAGCAGAAGGGAAAATAGATTTGGAATCATAATTTTTATATCAAGGGGGGAAATAAAATGGGTAGAAAGGATAACAAAGGAAAAACTAAGGTAGATAAACTTTTTATCGAAGTCAAGACACTCAAATTTGGTTTATCAAAACAAGAGGACTTTTGACCTTAAGGAAAATAAAGAATTTATCTTAAGGACACAAGTCTTAGGTCAACAAATGAAGTATATAGATCATCCCATGAAGTTTATATGCATGAAAAGTAAAATGGACCTACCTCCACACAATATGTTCCCCATTCTTTAGGACCCCTTATAGAGCCATCAGTATACTATGAAGATTAGGTACTTACATGAGAAATTAGGTAACACCATCAATTTTATTGAATTCCCCTATTCCTATCTACTAGCATACCACACCCTAATGGACTTAGGCTATATGTGAGGCCAACTATGGAGTTTTAGCTTCAATTAGAGATAGGATATGTGCTTTAAATCATGTCTTTTGGTGTGATGCTAACTTTTGAGATTTATAAGTTGCCTTTTAGATATCATTTCCATTTGTGTCAAATGATTTGAATTTCAAATTTATTAATGTCTTTTTATATTCCTCCTCCATATAGATTTGGAAGACCAAACATGGGTGCTAAATATGAATTTCATTTGAATACTTCGATAAGGTTGCTAAGAGAGAGAACTTCAAAGAGCATGGGGTCTAAGAGTCTCATAAATATAGGTGAAATAAAATCCTTATCTTGATTTCAACCTTATTTTATCCAATAAGGAGTGAAATAAAGGGGAAAACAAGAGGAATGACACATGGAACAATTTGAATTACTTAAAATTGAAAAAAATGTGACAAAGGGGAAAAAGGGATATAGTGATAGTAAAGTGTGATTCATTATCATAAGAATAAGGGAAATGAATGAAAACATGATAGCATAGATTATTTTGAAAATTCCATCTACCAAAAGAAGAAAAAGATAAAGTTTGAGAACAAGGATGTAAAAATATGAAAAAATGGTAATTTTATGAGGAGGGTTAGGTCCTATCCATGGTCTTACACTTCAAATCCATAAAAGAGAAACCTATGAGGGTGCCAAAAAGTGAGTGAAAAAACATAAGGGATAAAAGTAATTAAAATATGGAAATATTGTGAGGAATGTCATGTCTTATCTATAGTCTTATGGAGAAACTCATAAAAGAAAAATCCAAGGGGTGTCAAAAAGAGACAATGCAAGAAGATAAAGAAGACTATGGTATATAAAGAAACCAAAAGAACAAAAGTGAGGATTAAAGGTTTTTGAAAGGAATGAACTTGTTTTAGAGGGAGAGACTCATGTAAGTAACCTGAAAAAATTGTTAGATAGATGTAGATAGAAATCATGAAAAGAAGGAAATGTTTAGGCAAAGTACTTTTTAAGGAATTGTATGTTGGTGGGCTCTTTGAAATAATGGTCTTCATTGGTTTGGATATGGTAGGTGGTTAGAACAAGAATATTTTGACTAAATATGGGTCCCACCATTTTTTGGTGTATTTATCTTCTTTATCATGGGTGTAGTCTAATTTAAGGACAAAATCACCAACATTAAATGCACAAAGTTTAACATGTTTATCTTGTCTGGCAATGTGAGACTTGTATTGGTGGTTATGTTACAATGCATAAATATGAAATTCATTAAGAATATCAAGGGTATGAAGATGAGATTCATGTAATTCTTCATTAATAATAATACCATGAAGAGATATACAGAGGGAAGCTCAACTTCTAAAGGAAGAATTGACATAGAACCATAGACTAGAGAAAATGGAGTTACCCCACTGGTAGTATGTATGGCGATATGATAGGACTAAATTTTAGGGTAAAAATGAAGATGCCAATCTATTTTGGTTTCACAAATTATCTTTTGGATTTTTTTGTTGAGAATTTTATTAGTGGCCTCAACTTGGCCATTGCATTATGGATGATAAGGTAGGGAAAAATTGTAGTTGATATTGAATTTATTACAAAGTTTTTTAACATGTTTGTTTTTGAAATTACCACCATTATTTGAAATTATTATATGGTGAACATCAAAGTGGTAAATGATTTTATTAAGAATAATTTTAGAAATGGTAGGACTAGTGACGTTAACAAGAGGCATGGCTTTAATCCACTTGGTAAAATATTTGGTAGCAATGATTATAAAGACATGCTCATCTTAGGAGTGAGGTAGGTTACTAATGAGATCAAATCCCAATGTGTAAAATTTTCAAGGAGATTTAATAGTTTTAAGTTTTTTTTGAGGTGAATGGATTATATCATCATGAAGCCAACAAAGATTAACCTTTTTAGCATATTCAATTGCATTATTTTCAAGAGTAGGCCAAAATTAACCCATACTTATGCATTTGTGGGATGTATCATATCCACTATAGTGCCCAACAAAAATTCCCCCATGTTCTTATTCAAGAAGAGGAGGGACCTCATCTTGCATAACACAATGGAGAAAGGTACCTTCAACATTATGATAATAAAAGATGTGTTGAAATACATACTTAAGAGCATGTTTATGAATGTGTGTCTTTTCACAAGAGTATAAATTAGGAGGATAAGTTTTATGTTACAATAATTGAATGATGTATTAATACCATGGGCTTTGTTGAATGGTAATATCCTTGATATGGTGGATAAGTGAATCTGATGGTTGAATTGAATATAGAGATTTTCTTATTTGTATAATAAAAGTAAGACTGGAAATGACTTGGTGTGGATCAAAGAGAGATGTTAAAAAGGAAAGAGAATCAACAATGAAATTTTGATCTCTAGGAATAGGCTTAATAGTGAAAGATATGAAATATTTAGTAATAGTGGTTACAATTTGATGATATGTGATGAGGTTCTCACTTTTACATTAATAATCACCACTGAATTAGTATAAAATAAGCTGATAATAACTTAAATCATGAAGGTATTGAATGTCTAAATCAAGAGCAGATATCATGCCTAAGATAAGAACTTCATACTCAGTCATATTATTGGTGACATCAAAGGTGAAGCAAAAATATAAAATAATGATCTCTCCAAGAGGAGTTGTGAGAATGCAACCTACCCCATCTCCTTGAATGCATTTAGCACCATCAAATTGAAGGGTCCAAGTCTCCTCATGCAAGTCAACATTAATTTTAAGAAGCTCCTTGATAACTAATTTTGGCTTAGTATTATTAGAGGGAGTAGTGGATTCATTGAGATTATTGGCTTTAATATTAGTGATAAAGCTATGAAAATAATATTTGAGATAAATAGCTTGATTATGAACTTTGATGTAAAGGTTGTTATCATCTGAAAGATTATCTTGAAGAGAAAAAGTGGTTAGTATGGGAGCTATGGCAAGTTGATCAGCTATGATTTTCCCTTTGATATCTTTTTGAGTGATGATTTAGAGATCAAATTCCATAACAAGGACCATCCATTTACCAACTCTATCACTAGGAAGAAATGCTTTGGAGAAGAAATGATGAATGGGGTTAGAATCAATAATGACATAAGTATTTTGGTAAATCATATAGTGGTAAAGATTTTTAGTTGTGAAATAGATGGTGATGAAATCACACTCAATTTTGGTATAATGTGTCTCATAATCGATGAGGCCGTAGTTAATGTAGTAGATATCATATTCTCTTCCCATATCATCTTGTTGGGCAAGCATTGCCTCGACTAAAATAGGTGTGGAAGAAGTATATATAATCAAAGGTTTATCATTGGAAGGATGATTAAGTGTAGGTGGATGAATCAATGACTCTTTCATGTTATCAAAGGAATTTTGACATGGGTTCATCCATTCTAAAGTAGTACCTTTCTTGAGAAGGGAATTGATGGACTGAATTTGATATGCCATTTTGGGGATGAATCATATAATTACCCCAATTTTTTTTAAATAAGTATGAATGTTGGGAATATAATGAGGAATAGGCATGTTGATGATATCACTAATTTTGGTAGGGTCAACATCGATTCCATGGAGAGAGACTAAAAATACTAACAATTTTCTAAATATGACTCCAAAGACACATTTTTAAGGATTGAGCCTAACTTTATATTTAATTAGATGGTCAAAGATGATAGAAAGGTCAGAAAGATGATTCTTATGATGTTTGGATTTATCAATGAGATCATCCACATAGGTTTCAACTATTTTATGAATGACAACATGGAAGATGTGAGTAATTTCTCATTGATAAATGGCTCCAACATTTTTTAGGCTGAAGGGCATTTTAACATAGCAATAAGTGTCCCATTATATGGTAAAAGTAGTCTTATTTTGGTCTTCAGGAATGATATGAATATGATTTTATCTTGAGAAGCCATCCATAAGAGATAACATTTCATAACCAACCATGGAATCAACAATGACATATATTGAAGGTAAAGTGAATTTGTATTTGGGAAAAGAAAGATTAAGATTATGGAAATCAATACAAATTAAAATAACCATGGTAACTTTCTTCTAAATGAGAATAATGTTGGTAACCCATTCAAAATAATCCACTAGTTTGACAAATTTAGCATTGAGTAATTTGATGATTTCCTTATGACATAAAGTGGAAACTTTAGATGGAAATTTTATTTTTTTATTCATAGGCTTGACATCAAGAAAATTAATGATGTTATACACCATAATTCTAGGGTTAATTCCAGGCATGTCTTGTAGGACCAAGAGAAAGCCTCATTATATTTATCAAAGAATAAGCTAAAATTACCATGTTTGATAGGTGAGAATTCATTAGAGATAGTAATTGGTTGAGGGAAAGATGGTGTACCATATTTGATGCAAGTGGTTTCTTTAATAAGCATGACATTACCATATTGAAAGTGGTATAGGATCAATGCTAGCAATGAAGTTATTGAACCAAGGAGTTTTAGTCTTGAAATTTCCAAGTTTATGATGATGTTGAAGAATTTGAAGTTCTAAAGAATAAAGTAACTCAAGGATAGCTTAATCACTAGGTAAGGTAGGAGGAGGACCATAGTAATTGAAATATACTTCAATATCTATAATTTGATTACCATGGTGATCATAATTAGAATGTGTTTGACAAACATTGGTTGCTTTGGCATCCAATGTAATTTCAAGAGTAGAAGAAGTAGATGTATCGGTTAGAATATAAGTGGGTTAAATGATAGGAGAAGGATCATATGTAATGATTGGATTTATAGGTGGTAAAGGAGATGTAGAAATTTTTAGATGTTTAGAAGAAATAATTTTCTCTACCACCTAAGGAGTATCGATAAGAGGAAGATTGGTAGGAGGCACATGACCCTTAGGATCTAAGGTATGATCCATAGAAATGGTATGAACATCCCAATTAAAATAATAACTTTGGGATAAGGTTTTATAATAATGATAGACATCCAAGTCTCTATATTGAGCTTGGGCCATTATATAGTTATCATCAGATGTTGGAAAAATTATACATGCTTGAGAATCAGGGGGAGTTTCAGAGGGTGAAATCTTAATATTACTAAATGTACTGGGAGACATGATGAGAGGATATTTAAATAATTTGTCCACTCTAAAATAATTTTAAGTGAAGTCATATTCAAGTAATTAAGGCTCCTAAGAATTGCATGGAGGGGAAAAATCAGTAATCTTAACAATAAGAAGAATAGTATGATCCTTGGGTACTAGAGAAGGAGGAAGCCATTATGAAATATAGGGAGGTAACTTGGTATTATTACAAGTATATTTTAAATAATTGGTCTCATCATCATAAAAATATATAAGAGTAACTTTTAAATCAAGATTCATGTTGATGAACTCAGGTAAAGGAACACTATTGATCTTAGGAATGGTAGGAATACGATATTGTGATTTAGGATTAGGAAGTTTAATGCTCCATGGGTTAGGCTCAAATTAATGATTATACCATTTTATATTATGTAAGAATTTAATAAATTGACTACCAAAAGAAGCAATGGCCCACATTTTATGGGCTCATGGATGACCAAAGAGTATGTTATATGATAAAGGAAGATCAAGGACCATAAGCTTGGTTCGAACAATCTTAGGTCTAATAGTTGATGTAAGTCATAGACAACCAAGTGGTTTTTGATTAGTATTATTGAAACCATGACAATTAAGATGGGTTTGCTTGAGATGATCCTTGTTATAATAGAGTTATTAGATGAGCCATAAATATGTCACATTAATACTAGAACCTTCATCAGCTAAAAATTTATGGATAAGATTAGTATTAATGGTTACTTTGATAAAAAGTGGTGGATCATCAACAAGAAATATAATTTCATCATTGAACATGTCCTATTCAAGGAATTTAATAGAGGGTTTGGAACAAGGACACAGTTTTATTAGTATTTATGTTGGTAGGAGGATCAATAAAAGGTGGTTATTCATCTATAAAGGATGGATCTTACATTTATTGAAGTTGTTGCATAAGGAATTTACAATGATAGGGAGAAGTATAGAACAAATACATAAGTGGAATCTTACAAGGATAGAGTTGAGCTCTTCAAGAGAGTTCCAATGATATTTAGAAGAACCAACATGAGGTTTAGGAGGTAAATTAGATTTTGGAGGAATAGATGTAGTTGGAGGATCAAAAGGATGAGATGGTTCCTCTTTAGCTTAAAAAGAAACATTAGTAGTGGTAATATCTTTAAAAATTTATTCCTCTAAATATGGATTCTTAGGCTTGGCAATGGGATCTTTATGAGCTGGTTTATGATGGTAATTGACCTTAATAGTATTGACATATTGAGAATTGTTAAAATATTAGTCATAATCAATGTCAATGGCACCAACATCCTTGTTATTTAATTAATTTTTTGAAGAAGATTTTTGGTTATTTAAATTATAAGATTTATAAATTTTTCATTTTTGAAAAGTAATGATGTATTCTTGATGACGAAGATTGATCATAGCTTCATGATTGAATGAATCACCAAAAATTTAGGAGATATCAATTTTGATGAGCCATATACAATATTAATGAGAATTCCCAATGTTGGCATGGAACCAACAAAATATATTGGGATCATACCACTTAGGAGGAGCATTGGGATAGATGAAATTTTTTGAGGGTGGCAAAAATTATTTCATTTATTAAACTGAAAGAGGTGTATGAGAATGTGAAGTAACATCAGTTTTGGAAACTCTTGGTTTTGTTTATAGAGTATTAATAATGATGGCATTACATTTTTTAAAGATCTTTTAAAAATCTTAGGATTAGGTTTGAATTGGTTTATGAGAAAGTCTTGAAACTTAGCTTGGTCAAGAGCTTCATTAAGTGTTTGTGGAGAAAAGGTTTGAACCTTATATTGAAGAGTGTGAGTTAAATCTATGATAAAGAGTTTGAATAAGTTATCATCAGTCATGTTATGATCAGATTTATGAGCTAAATATTCCCATATTTTGATCAAGTCATGATCTAATTTAGTGGGAGATTGATTAACATTGATGAAGGGGCTAAGATAATTTTTTGAAAGATCATTATGTTGAAACTCTTTAACCAAATGATTAACCAAATCTTCAAGTTTCCAAATAAAGTATTGGGGAAGCTGATTACACCATTTTAAGACATCACTAGTAAATTTTTTATTAATATTTTAGTTGTGTTGAAGGTATTATTTTAGATCCACTCTTTGTAATGATTACCAAAGGATTTTAAAAATGAGGTAGGGTCTTTAGTCCCATCATATTTGATAATTGGAGATATGTTACCAATATCACTAGAAATAATGAAGAGGGACAAAGGTTCATTTTTGAATAGTTTGAAGCATCTCAATATTCATTATGGGTTGAGGAATAACATTACCTAAGGCATCCGAAAGAGGTGGAAGAATGAAATTGGGATTAGCTTGAGGATAAAGAGTTGGAGGTTGATTAGCCACATTGATTAAATGTTGTTGAAGTTGAATCATTTAGTTGGTGTTATAATTTTGCATTATATTCATTTGTTAGATAACTTGGGATAAAATTTGAGTTGTATTAGTAGGTGGGGTGGTGTTGGTAGGATCACTCCCCAAATTCGTATTGGGGGGAGGATTACTGGAAGAAGGATTATTAATGGGATTGTTAAGTAAATTTGTATCAACTACTCCCACATTAGTTTGAATATTTTGAAGATGATAAATTTATTGGTAAGTATGGAAAGGATTAGATCCATCAAATTTATCTTGGGTGTTATTTGTACCATATTATATTTCATGGATAAAGAATGAGAAGAGGTGCTCGAACAGTGATGGTGCTCTTGGGAGGAAATGAGAGGGAAAAATAAACATCCCATATAGTATTTAAATGGATTCAAGTTATCCAAGAATATTATGATAGGAGATTTCATTATGACTGAAGAGAGATGAATATAATGAAAATAAGAAGAAATAGAGAACTAGATTGACAAATGAGGAAGGTAAAAGGTAATACACAGTTGTTTGGGTTGACCTAGCATAGAAAATAGGGTCTAAAAATAGTAGAAGGTTGACTAAGTTGATCTAGTATAGTGAATAGAGATTGAAAAAAGAGTAAACATGGTTTTCAAATAATACAAGGTCGACTGGGTTGATCCCGTATAGTGAACAGAGGCTAGAAAAGGATACAAGGTTGACTAGATCAACCCAATACAATAGAGAGGGAAATTTAAGAGTCATATAATAGGTTGTGAAATGAAAAAAGATAACTTTTAACAGTAAATTGAACATAAATTATAGAAAGGAAATATATAATTAATTGGATTAACATTGACCAATTTGATTGAAGCACATAACATAAAACCTTGCACCAATGCTGGCTAATGTAAGATTTTTTAAATATAAAATATAATTGGGAAAACAAAATAACAATCAACTTGGAAGTTAAAGATAACTAATTGGTTAACTTGAATTTTTGTCACATTATTAGGATATGATTTTAAATGTGATGGGAAGTTGGCTATAAGCAAGGAACTAGAATGGCAATCTAAGGATGGTTTCAGGTAGTTTGGGTTGAAAGGGACTATAGTGAAAATGATATAGGCTTGGTATTGGGGCCTACCCCCTCACTTCACACATTGCAATGATAAGGGTATCAAGTACTTAGCTATAATATACAATTAAACATGATTTATACTTGACTAGAGTATCAAGTCAACTCCCCCCTTGGTAATGAAATCCAAGTAGGTTGGCCTTGGGTAGATAAATGTTAAAATTCCTTTTTAGATTTTTTGATTTGATCATGTGTGCATAAAATATAAAATAGTGAAATTAAATTATTGTTTGAAAACCACCTAATTAAGATATGTGATCTATTCTAACCATTCAAGCAACAAAAAAAGAAAGTGTGAACTAATTACTAACATATAAGGTTAATTCCAAATTTGAAACAAGGTACAATGTTGATATATTGAATAATGTATGCATAGAATATAGAACAAGTTCAAACTTATACTAAAAAATCAAGGTCTAAAAATGAACAGGGTTGGCAAAGTCAACCTAGTTATCTAGATAGCACATAGAACACAAAACTAAGTTGGTAGGGTCGATCCAGTTGACTGTGCAAGCGCAATTTTGAAGACTATAAACTATAAAAGGAAATATTGTAAAGAAAGAGATAGGGAGATAGAAAGGAACCTTGGTAGATTAGAGATGTAGAGAATGAACATTGATGTTTAAGAACCTTTATATATGCTTGTAAATTCTATTAACTGGGTCAATTGGATTGATCAAGCTTTACAAAAAATTATTGTTGATTGTTTGAAATATACAGGGTCAACTAGGTCAACCTAGTATGATAAACCTAATGTCTAAAAAAGTACAAGGTTGACTAGGTCAACCTAGTAGTCTACACTAGATGTTTGGGAGCCTAAAAACATGTACTAGGTTGATAAGGTCGATCCAGTAGCTCATACCTAAAAACCTATACACAGAAGTTAGATATTAGGTCAATAGAGTATATCTAGTATGATAGATATATGATAAAAAATAATGATAAAATAATGAAAGAAACGAAATAATATGAATAAATACTACAAGGGTTAGTTCACTTTAGGTTCACCAAAATGTATACAATTAGAAATGCATCATGTCTATAAATTAATCCTAGCTCAGAGAAGATAGAGCATACCTACACTTTTGATTGGGAATACATTTGTTAAGTACAGGCATGACCAATATGGGGATTCACTAGACCTAATTTCAGGATAACTTGTCATAATACACCATGCTAGAAAGGGTTCCAAAGCCTAAAGTCTAACACAATCATGAAACAACCTTAAAAGATTCTAAGGTTTAATGTTCACTCTATTCTAATAAAAAAGAAAGTAAATATAATCTAGTGCACACCAAAGCTTCTGGGATAACATGAGTGGTTAATAAAGTAATCAAAATATGTATAATAGAATCTCAATTAATCTAAGTATGAGTAAGACCGTAATACATGGAATATAAAGAGTAATATTATTTGAGCCAATACTTATGTTAATTCTATCTACTAAAGAGAGGATTAAAAAATTAGAATATACTTACTTTATTGTGAACCCTTTGAGACTCAATCTCTCCATTGGACAAAGGAGCTTCACAAGAGTTTGTGGTTTTTAAGGATAATTAAGAAAGGCCAAAGCATCTAAGACTTATTTGCAAGACTAGATTCTCTAAGTAAAAACCCTAAGCTAAGACTCCTCAAGTAGAATGGTGGAAGAGAAGATTGTAAATAAGTGTGATAAAATAACAAATCTTTATTTCATATTTAAATAATGATGAAATGATATTGTATATATAGGTACATCTCACCCTAAATCCTTCTGAATATGTTAGTTTTATAGGGTTGACCCAGTTGACCCTATATGTTTTCAAGAGATAAATCACTAGGTCTTGATCTAGGTCAGCCGAAGGGATATTAAAACTCTCAAGTTAAAATACCCAAAATAGTATAGGGTCAAACCAATCAACCTTATATAGTAATCATAGGCTAAAAACTATACACGGTCGACCTAGTTGACCTAGTACAGTCAACTAGCTAAAGTGGAACAATGTGAGGAAAAGAGGAATGAAAAGAGTAAAAATACTAGAGGAGTGTGAAAGGGAAGAATAATATCTTAGGGAATGGTTTTAATATCTGGTTATATTGGTAATAATGTATAAATAAGGGACAACAATCCTACAAAGCACCAATGGCCTACCCATCCCTTTCCCAGTGTACCCCTTAAGGCATGCATTCAGAGAAATTGAGTCTTGATGGGTTCCTACAAGATGTAAAACATCAGTATTTGATAAAAGGTTAAAAATATTATTTGTATATAGAGAAGAGACTGAGAAAGGAGAGAATGAGCTTAGATAGGGAGCTTCGAGAAGGATGAGAAAAGTTAGTTTCCAATACTTGTAGGAGGTCTACTTGTGTAAATCAAAGACATAGAGCCAAGGTAAGCTTCCTTTCCACCTATTTTGTTTCAAATTAATGACTTTAAATAATTATCTTTATCCCTTTTATTGCTTTGATTTTTCAAGAGGTTTAAGCCCATTTAGCTTATTCTCTTTCTTTGTTGTTTTCCATGGATTGTGCATATGGCCACCATGTTTATTTTATTTTTAATTTGGGATTGGACATGATAAATATCTCCTTTATTTATTGGTTTTTTAATATCCCTCTTTTATATTTAAAATTTTAAATTTATGATACCTGAATTGGCTTAAATGTATTTCATAGTTTGTGCATTTGTATGTATTATTTGGACATAAGAGTGAAGTTCCAAGTCCTCCTACAAAGATCTTATGTATGGGGTTTATTTAAATTAAACCATTATCTTTTCAAGGTACTATCATGGTAAGGGATAAGTTTTTGGTCAAAGGAAATACTCCAAGGTCCTCCTTTTCCTATCCCCATAGTGTGGAAAGTAGAAATTCTCATCCACAATGGGTGAATGAGTAGTCTTGATACATTTTTTTTAGAGATTAATTGAGTGTATTATACCTAATATATTTAAATTTTTATATTTATGTATGTGGATTATGTTTTAGGTGAACTTGGAATCCTCTTGAAACAAGGGAGTGTAATTGAGACATCTATTTATTCTTAGTTAAATGTGTTGCCTTGATAGTAAGCACCTACTTGTGTGATTATATAATTTTATTTGAGAATTTTTTGTCATATGAGATTCATGGGATAGGGGTGCTTAAGGAAGCCATTTTATTATGGAAAAATGGTGGGAGGTGATCCCCTCCATAGATTGGCCTCATGGTTACACTTAGAACTTACAGGGAATCTTCTTCTATCTTTTATGATATTTATATGTAAATAAAGAGAAAAGTATTTTGGTTAGTTTTTAATGCCATTTATTTTAATATTATATTACTATTAATGTGAAAAAAAATAAATAATTTTTAATGATTAGAAGCTCTAATGCTTTCATTATCATTAAGTGATGAATGAATAAAACAATAAAAGGAATGAAATTATTGTTTCACGGTTGAAATTAAATTATAAATATTTCATGGATAATTTCATTCTCTATATTCTATAGTTTAAAAAAAATTAAATGAATATATCATTTCTTATGTTTGTAATAAACTAGTTTTGTGAAGCTTGAGAAGGGCTAGAAGAGCTTAGGTAATTTTTATGTAATTTAAATTACCCTAATTTTTACTAATTTTAATTTTACTATAAAATATGAATAATTTGGATCCTAACACAATATACAATTTACTTTTAGGTAATGTGATTAATTTTCTATGACTTTTCAAAGTCAAGTTTCTAGAATTGTCTAGATTTCCTTTGTAATCCACTCAAACTTCATACAATATTTGTGCACTTAAAAATATTCATAAAAGTGAGAATAATTTATATTAAAACTCATCAATTTTTGGACCTATTTCTATTTGTTTCATAATTTTATGCCTTATGGTTTATTCATAATTATTTTTCAAAGTATGCATATTTGTAGGGTAGTTTTTTATATTGACAGGCCTTTTAGAAGGGCATTGTCTCTATTTTATAGTGTAACCCTATTTATCAAACTAGTAGTCACCCATGTGACCATGTGGAAAGGGTTATAGGACCAAAGGGTCTAGTGATTTTTCAATGGTGTTGATTTTAATGGGATCTAAGCAATTTCATAAGACCACATGGATTATAAGCCACACTGTTACCATATCACCTATGTAAGCCACAACATACTTCAACCTTAACTAACACGGTTGGAATAAAATTTAAAACTTATTTTTTATTTAATATTATTTATTTAAAAAATTTATAATATCCTAAGTTTTATGCCTACTCAAATTAATTTGAAACTAGGACTCTTGTTTATAGAGATAGACCATTTTGTGAAGTTATTTGTGGATACTTGGAGACACAGAGGCAAAGAACCCAAAATCCCCCCTTCCCCCTCAATTTTTCAAAATATTCCACAAATAATAAATTTAAGGACCATAAATGTTACCATTTTAAATGTAGGCTACTTTTTTCCAAAAGAGGTCATTTTAGACCTTTTAGATGTTTATGGGCTCCTTGAATCCCCAAGAGGAGAGGACCCAAAAAATGAACCCTTGTTATTTTTCTATCCCCTTCCATGTGAACTAAAAATATATGATTAAAATTGAAAATAAAATTTACTTCCTTCTTAAACCTTTCTAGTAGCCATTAATGGATGTTACAGAGCTTGAAGCTCCAAAAGATTTTTTTTAAAATTGTAAGATCCTATAACTAACTAGAGACTTTCCATGAAGATAGGTACCTACAAAAAAACCAAACACACATTTATTTAATAAACATTTAAAAATAAATGAAATGATAAAATACCAAAGTATGGGAGACTCCATTAATGTGAGTCATCCATGGCTAAAGAAGGAGAATAGGGATGACTATGGACAAGTCATCCTTAAAACCTCCTTTTTATTTTCAAAAATATGAGTTTGTAACTTAATGACTAATTTTTATACTTTATTTCCCTACACTAAAAATTATAGGGCTTCTTAATGTTTGAATGAATCTAAAGATCAAGTTAGAAACAATATAATGTTTGAGGTGGAGTTCTCTATCCTCAGGGAGCTAAGAAAGGATACTTTGGATCCCTTTTGAGGTCATGCTAATAGTATGAAACCCCATTTATAAAAATTTATACAAAATTTAATTACAACTTTAGGTGTGAACCAAGCCTTGTAATTGACTAGAATTGCTCAATACTGTCCTTGAACCCCATTCAAAGTTAGGATGAATTGTTCAAGTCAAGAATTAATTAAACCCACCTCCATTTAGTTTCACACCATTTATATACCTTAATTCTATGAGGACCACTAGGTTATCTTATAGATATGTAGGCTTTGTTGAGAGCCTATAGGCTGACTAGAGTAAGTGGGGCCTACATGGTCACATAGTGAATGTATGTCCACTTATGCTTTTCCACCCATGTCATTTAGACATGTGAGTTCACTTTGGAATTTTTCACATACCATGCATAGATATGGTTAACCATTGGGAATTATATTCATGAATAATGTGTTTTATACATTCTAATAAAAGAATTGGTTTGTTTTTGTTTAATTTTGTCATGTGAATTTTGAGCATGACACTATGCTAGAGGTTTTCATATCTATGATTCACATGTGTTTATCATGGTATTTATTTGAGTGTGTATTATGAATATATACAAGTTACATGATTATAAATCATTCAAATATCATTTAGTTACTTATATAACACATTAGGGGTATGTTAACAATGGCATCATACCTAGGCTAGGGGCATCTTCACACACCAAATTATCATGGTGATATTTTTACTTGTTATTCATTTATCATATGTAGCTACATTATGTTGATTACACATATATATAGTGTATATATATATATATATATATATATATATATATATATATATATATATATATATATATATATATATATATGTATATATATATATATGTATATATATTGTGTGCTATATTTATATCTACATGGATTGGTTACATCATGGATTAAGTGTGAGCCTTTGATTATTTATGTATGTGTATGTTTATGTTTACTTTCCAATATAGTATCCTAATGTTGTTTTGTTTTATGATTAATATCCTCACATGTTGGATTTATAACTTTTTTATGGTTACTAAATTATGTGGCACTAACTTGGGTGCTATTGATTGAAATATATCATGCATGTTTCCATGATTGTTATCATGTATATTATTATACTATTTTTGGTTCTATGATATCATGCACATATATTAAGGTATCTTTACTTGGTGCTTATGTTACCATGGTACTTTCCATGCATATATGGGGGTACTTTATGTGTGTTTTTCTTATTATTATATGTATCCCTAACATGGGAACATTTACTACAATAGGTTATGTTGTTTGTGACTATCTTTATATTCCATAGGTGTCATTATACCCTTGCATCGAGATTTTTAGTATGTTATCTTTCTTATTCAATACAAATTTTATACTCACTAGAGTAGTATATTTTACATTGATCCTTACATGATGTTATCTATATATTGTGACATGATAAACATCATAGGACTAAATGCCTACATCTAACCTACTATGGGGATTTGAATGTAATATTTTATTATAAAAACGTATTTGTTTATATATTTAAATATTATATTAGATACTTAAAGGTGTTAGTTTTGAATTGTTTTCACCTTACATGACTTATGTGTAAAAATATGACTCTTATTCATCCTTCTCTCACATCTACATACATTCTATGGGTTTGAACTTACAAATTTACTATCATCCACCTATAATAACTCCATAGTATATGTCTAACCTATTTAAAATCATATTAAAACTATATTTAAATCATCATATTAATAATCCTACCTTTTAGACAAATCCATCAAACTTGGACTTGGACTGTTTCATAATTTTTCACTTATCCAAACCTAATGGATTCATCCCATAGTAAGCATCAGTTAATTTTCAAATTGAAATCCTTCTTATGGGTCAGAGCATATGTATCATGTGTTATTGATGTGATAAATTACCCAAATTATCCCATATAAATACACAATAGGTCTAAGCCTATTCATATCTATCTTTTTTCAAGCAAGCCTACTACACACATCTTCACATTCAAAGGAAATACCCTTTTCTTTCCAATTCACCCATCAGTCATAAGTATAGTTTTATTAACCAAGTGTTAAATACCTCAAAACCAATCTAAATTTGTCATTGTCCAAGTATCTAAAATTAGATCACATGTTGCACTCATTGAAGGAGCATTATAGCACACATACACTAAATAGTAAAATCTACATGCAAATTTCCATCTTTAGAGAGTTGGATATGTATGTGGCAGTCAACCATTTATTAGGGAGTTGTTTAGTACATCTTAACTAACATTTTCAACCGTTTTAAGACCTAAACCTATTTTTTAAAATGGACCTCATGTTTCAAAAATAAGGAGGTAGGATTTTATAATTGCATGCACATATATCCCTTAGAATTTTAGATAAAGAGGGTTTATAAGTAGGTATAATGTAATATATAAAGACAAAAAATAATAATATAATCAAATGAATCTATAAGGTTTCAGACACTATCATCATTTGATACCATGCAAAAGATAATGACTCTATCTAAATGCATCCATAAATAAAGTTCTTAATCTAAGCGAAACTTCAACCAGTTTCCTACCATTTTTTCCACCAAAAATAAATATCAATTATCCACATATTACAAAAATTCTAAGTATCTTATCCCTTTGGGTCCATTTTATTTATATCAAGAGTAATAAATAAACTCATACTATACCTTTTATATTCATATTTGTGTTTATTATCATATTTCATATAATTTAAAATGGTTAAAATGTTATATCTTATTGGATCAAATTAATAAAAAATAAGGTAAAAAATATTGGTGAACCCACATATTATCTTAGCAAAGCCCATGGTCTTCCCTTAGGGTTTCATCCTTATTTCTAGGGTTTCATATTTATGTATATAAATCTAATTTTGAGACATGATTTCTTATTTTCATTCCTTCACAAATTACACATGGATAAAATGGATGTACATAGTTTATTTTTTATAACTAGGTCTATAATTTTAATTAATACATGATGTTTTCCTTTAATATGCAAAATCCATCATAACTATGTAATTTCACGGATCCAATCTTTGTACACCATTAAGGCTGACTTTAATAATTAAAAATATCACACCTTTCATAATCCATATTATTACGATATTCAATATGAGTTGCTTATTATTCTCATTAGATTCCAGAGGGAATACATGACTACTTTTGTTCCTCTGACTCCCATTATTCACCCAAGGATTATATTAGATTATGTTGTGCATGTTGTCTCTACTAGAAGAAATAAATTACATCCTATTGATAGACTTATTATAAATATTGAATCCAAAAATTTTCATGAATAATAAACAATTATTATGGATAATAATAAAGGGAAAGAATATGTGGGCTTTTCTAACAGATTTTGTGACATAGACAAAATATAATTAAGTCAATAATTTGACATGGGCCCACAAATGCATGATACACATTATATGTAATAAGAAATGAGTATAAAAATATAGCTAAGGTTGTCACATTTGAGGAACAATATGATCCCTTCAATGATATATATCAACCTTTCACAGTTACTAGTTTCACCATTATTGTTCATTATATTACTATTTCTATTATTAATATGTTTACACTTTTGGATACACATGTCATTCCCACCCAATTTATGGGGGAACATAGGTTTTATATTCAAATTAATTTACTATTGCCTATAAAATAAGCCTATGTACATCTTAAAATGAATATCCATGTTACATTGTTATACTTTCCTACAACATGATACATCGAGTAGACTATTATTTATTTCTAGGATAAGTTGTTTTAGTTAGATTAAGATGTTTCTATAGTAAGTCATTAAATTTATTATCATTCATTACTTCAAAATACATTAGCCCTAGATATATTAGATTAACCCTTACCTATGGGTTTTAGAGCTCCTACGATTCCCTTTTGGTATGGTAAAGGTGATCCAAAGAAAAATTTAAAATCATTTCACAAAACATGTTTTTACTATGATTCAAATGACATATTATTGACTATCTTATTTCCTTTTAGTTTTGAAGACTATGATTTTCAATGGTTATATGATCTCCCATTCCAACCAATTAAGTCATTGAATCGTTTGGCTAAACAATTTCTAGAATTTTTTTGGATTAATATCAATGACAAATGGTCTTATGCTCATATTGTAAAATGTAAGAAAGGATCGAATGAAAACATTAGTTATTATGTGCTTTGGTATAATACCATGATTTATATGATGAAAACTCATATGGATAACAATGAGATATAAGACATATTTAAGTAATGTTTTTTTCCTCTCCATGAATCAATTATGTTTAGGAAATTATAATAATTTGATTAGTTATTCCATAAATTTAAATATCAATAAGTTAACTTCATATCTTAAAAAAATCTCAATTATGTTCCTAATACTACAACTACACCAACAAAAAAATTTCAAATCAAACTAATTTATAAGGTTGAATAAAATGATACTAAGAATGAAGAAAAAATAATATTATTATCTGATAATACTAATAGGATTGTTATACCACTCTATAAAGGAGGTAGTTTTCATGATTACATAAACTTCCTCATATCATATTATGAAATTCACTAGAGTGTAAAATTATATCTCTCCCTTCCCCACAAGCAATTAATAGGAGTAGACCTACACCTAGAGGATATGATAGTAAAGTATATTTTTACTATAATCGATGTGTTAAACATTCTACAAATAGATACTTCAATCTAAGGTATAATATACAAGATCTCATTAATGATAACATTATCGAGCTTAAACAAAGTAAAAATGATTTAAAACCAAAACCAAATGGGAATTCAAAGTTGATATTTTTTCCAATACCCTTCTAAAGCACGTGACCATAGAAACAAACTAATGATCTACTAAGGTGAATTACAATACATATCATCTTCCCTTGACATAATATCACCCATTTGATGGTATTATTGATCTACATACAATAACATTTTTAAAATGACCTAAAATAATATTTGATGACAATGAGATTGTAGATGATGATCCTACTTATACATTATTATTTGTTTGAGCATACATTAATTCATAGCCTATACATAGTGTCATGGTAGAAAATGGTTCAAGAAAAAAATGTATTATGATACTAATTCACATTATTTGATATATAAATGAGGATTTAATATATACAACAACCCTTGGGTTGTTTTATGCTATCACTTAAGGTAGGCCATGTAGTAATTTCTACATTACTCTTAGTTTAACTAAGCAAGGAGTATTTTGCATGTTGTTACAATGACTTTGGATACATTATCATTGTAGAGTACCATATTTAGTAATAATATGTTTAAAATTTTGGTGGTCATACTTTCAAGAGTTTCATATGAGTGTCCTATTCATCTAGAGGCATTTCCTCCTCCACTCCCACCACCACTACAGTTGGTCATTACACAAATTTGGATTATTTTATCCAAATAGTTAATTTAACTATTCAAGTACACCCTACATGGTCATTTATAAAATCTAGTAAGTTTCATACCATATATAATATTCTAAATATAGTAATTAACTTTAATATATGACTAGTGCTCCAATGTCCATTACAATAGAGAGTTATTCAAGATTCATAGTGGCCATTATATATAGTATCATGTCATAAGTTAGTGTTAAAATCATATAATAATATTCCAAAGTGAACACAAGAACATATTTATCATAGTATATAGTATCTTTCCCAAGATAATATGATAACTAAAGTCACTCATCATACACATGTTTCTATGATTCATGATACAAATTCATATATAATTACATATGATACTACTTGCTCATGAAAGGTGAACATACATGACTATGATATATTAAATATTTATATTTTAATAATCACATGCATTTCATAAAATATATGAGTGAAATGAGGGACATATAAGTTACACATGATGTGTGGATGGATAAATATAAGACATTCCTATACCCAGGAGCCATGCTAGTGTTGGTGGCATCCTATTCCATAGGTTACATCATTATAGTTAATATCTTTGTATGTCCTTTTAATTTATCATGTTTATCTACATAAATTTTTTATACATGTTTTTGTCTTACTTGTATTCTATACAGTAATAATTTCATGGATATCCTACTTTACTATGCTATGACATTAACATAGATTGATAGTGTAAAGTGGTTTCACTTATTATATGCTTCATTGATACTATTTCATTTTGAATGGGATAATAATTGAATATTTTTATGCCATATACCTAGGTATATGATATATTAATGTATATGTGGTTGTAGATATGTCACATTGTGGTGCACATCTTCGTTGGTTAGTTATATTGGTCTAATAGATTAGGACATATGAGTAACTTGTGGAATTAGTACATTGGGTAATGAGTCAGTCCATATCCCTAAGTACATAGTATTTTATTTACTTGTTGCTTAATAAATGACATTAGTTGATTGAGTGTATCATTGTATGTCTCTTTATTTTTCCCTTGTCCTTATTCCATGATTGATGTTTGATTGAGATTTCATTATATAACTTTTTCTTTTACCATTGCTTATTTGTTCATCTACTACTCATTAATATTTTCATTCTACTACTTATTTTTGTGTGACTCCCTTGGCCTTGTGTGACATTAAGTGTTATCATGTTGCCATGAAATTATGTGATTATAAGATTTATTTTTTTTATTTTTTTAGTTTGTTGTTTTGTTGTGTCATGATACATATCACATGCATCCTCATTTTTGTGGAGTGCCACAACTTACATTATGAACCTTATTGTGTAGTTCATTATTTAGTATTTATATTAGTGATGGTTACTATTATGTTACTAATTTCTATATTTATATTAACATGACATGTGCATGCCTTGAACTACATATTTTATATATGGTTAAATGATTTAATCATTATTATGATGACATATTCTCCACATGTTAGCACGTGATTCTACATTATTACATATATATACATAACATGATGCAATTAACTCATTTCATTTCAGATGAGTAATTCATAGGCTATATCCCTCACCTCAAAATGAAGGCATATTAATGGGCTTATCATAGAGATTCAAGCTTTGATGAGTAGCAAATTTATATTTTTGGAACATATTAAAGGATTAAGAGAGTGTATAATGGTTTAGATTATTAGCTTGATACAGATATGAAAAAAAATTACGTTTTTTTTATATATTTTCACATTCAAACACATTGTATAGGAACATTAGCTATATGTTTTCATATATTTTCATATTCAAACACATTTTATAGGAAAACAAGTTACATGTTTTTAAATATTTTTATATTTAAACACATTTTTACAACAAATAAAGCTACAAGTTCTCAAATATTTATAGGTTTAGACATATTTTAGGGGCATATGCACCTATATTTTAGGAATACAAGTTACAAGTTTTTAGATTTTTTAGTTCTTTGAAAAATGGGATATAGATGCATAGAAATATATATCATGTTGGAACTGTCATGATCATATTTTTAGGAATGGACATTTTTCACACATATATACACTATTATATATTTCTATTGTTGGCATCAATGGTACTTAGAAGTGAGCACCTTTAAATCTATTTGTCTTTCTATAGAGTTGATTTAGTTAAATGAGTAATGTGGTTGAGGTTAAGTGAAACTTAATAACCTAGACATTATTATATGATCCCAATACATCAATAACACCTTTCATCTTAGGGTTAAAGATCAATTACATGAGTTTTAAAATTTATATTTAGAAATGTTTAATGGCCAAGGCATTACTTCCTCCTTAATGAGGGTTGGGGAATTTATCTTCCCAACCCATGGCCTTGCCTTAGTAAATAAATTTTAGGCATGATTATTAACATAAATTAGAATTCATTGGATATATATGTTTATGTTGTTTAATTTGACTTCAGTTAAAACTAATGTGATGTAGAGGTTAGTATTTGTTAGAAACAATTATCTTATGCATTCATAAAAAACAAGTGTTCTCATTCATAGTAATTAGCACACAGTACAAAATAATTTCTACTCTAACATATATTTTATTTTTATTAATATAATAAATTTTGATTATAAGTCTATTATATCTATTTATAATATATTTTCATATTCTTTCTATGTTACTACAAAAGTTAATTTTATTTTTAAACTCTTAATATCATTCTATATTACACTTTAACTCTTCTCTATGTTATATTTACTATATTACAATGTCATAGTATAAATACCAACTATATACCTTTAAATTAAATGGTCATTTCTATGTGAGACATGACTTTTCTTAAATCAAGTCATACTCTCTTATCACAAGGCTTAATTCCTTATAGAATGGACCAGTCACTAGAAGCCTATGATTCATCAATCTGGGGATGTTTTATATTGATATGGCAAAGGTAAAGAGTTTTTGGTAACTATGGTTTTGGATCTTGATTATTGAAAAATCCTACCAAAATTTTCATAGATTTTATAACTTTGTCTTATGATTGAGATAAATCTAAATATGTTGACTAGTGCAAAATGCAATCCATCCAACTTAGCTGAAAAATTAACTTCATAAAACATTTTGGTTCATGGAGTGGATCCTTCATCATTAGGTATATTCTTCCCATATTTATTCATCATTTCCTTAAAAAAATAATCCAAATTTATAATTATGGCCTAGGCCTCTATAATTTTATCATTTATTTTTTTATTTTCCTTGATTTCCATGACTATGTCCTTCAGAGTTGAAAATGTCTCAAGTATCTATAACTATGATTCATGTACCTTAATATAAACATACATATTTTCCATATGAATATTCATTAAAATACCATATTCCTCCATGTCCTCATAAATTACTAATATTTGAGTCTAATTTTCTTTGTATTGTGCATGGAGACTTATAATTTTCTTCCATTCTACTTTTGTAGGAATGTTTTGTGCATCAAAATTAGTGAAAGTCATACTCAATTGCTTTTTAATCTCTTCCAACTCATTTTTTTATCATGTCCATAAGGGCCAACTAGTTTAATAGGAAAAATAGGTGGATGCATCTTCCATTTATTCCTTAAGTTTCCCCACATGGTCCTTATCATTATTTCTCATTTCCCCTAATAGGGGACATAATTATTTTTTCTCATACTCTTGTCTAGCCTCCAACTTGATTAGGGTTTTATCTACTAAGCCCTTGCATGGTTGATGAATTTTATCATTAATTATTATAGTTGTTTCTTTATGGGCCAAGTGGTGTTTGGGTCATATAATTTTCTAGTGATGGTCAAGGTAATTAAACATTTTGTATGTCTTCTTCTAAATTGAAACACCATGTCATCTAGTCAACTCTAGCGCTCTGTATGAGAGTTTTCCCAATTCTTGATTTTTCTATAAGGGTTAAATTTTATAGTCATACCAAAATTTTTCCTCCTACATCAAGTTAAAGTAATATTTATTGCACCATGACTATTAAATTTATATTTTTATGCTTTTTTAATTTGACCTTTATCCTTTTCAAGGGATTCATAGGAGTAACTTTACTAATATAAATTATTCCAACAACCCCATAGTACTTTGTAATGATATTTTTGTAGTATATCCTATTTGTATGAAACTTATAATAGGGATACTAATCTTATTTCCCTTTATTTTTTATTCATGTTCTATTTTTTATATTTGTTCCTTTCTTCTCTCTTCTACTTCCTCTTCTTTTCTCTTTTCTTCCTCCATTTTACTTTTTTATTCCTTTTTATTTCTTTCCTCCTTTGTTTTCTCATTTTCTTCCTCTTATTTATTATCCTCCTCATTTATTTTCATCTTCATATTTCTTTCCCTTATTTTCTTTCATTTCATTTTCCTTTTATTATTTTATTCTCATTTCCTCCTCTTCTATTTTTATTTTATTTTCCTCCCATATCTTTTTTTCTTCCATTGCTTTTTATAGTTTTTTCTTATCTTCTTTTCTTTTTCTACCTTTTGTTTCTTTATAAATTGCTTATCTTGTCGAGTCATAGATTATGCAATGTATTTTATTTTTATGTGTTCCTTAATAAGTTATTTTTATAGTTATAACCTCTATTTGGTAACAAAATCTTCTAGATCTTTCAATATTTGTAATTATTTTTATTTTTCCAAAGTTTTTACAACCACATTAGTTTTATATTTGGTTCTAAGCTTAATTTATTTAATTTGTCTCAATATTTCCTTATCTATATCAGACATATCTAATTCTTTTGCTACCTTTTTTAGGGCCTCCTCTTCATATTTTTTCACTATCATTTCATCTTCCTTGTTGTTTTATTTTTTTATGTATTATTATATCTTATAGGTAATCAGGGATTCCTACTATTATATCATCGAATTTGAATGCAATTAACTATATATAGTCCAAAATGGCTCTAACTATCTCGTTTCATCCCTCAGCACTTGCATTATTATATATCTTTCCCATTGTGGGCATCCCTCCTTTCTTGTGGCACATTACTCATAATGTGGGTATGTGTATGGAGTTGGGGGATAATTAATAATAATGTGTATGCATTATTTTATTTATAGGAGTGAATACACATTCCTATAAATAAAGGTAATGTGTACGCATTACCTAAACTATAAAACAAAAAAACTGATCAAATTATCATTTGTTATCTTGCTTGGCATTCACATTTTGCTTCTTAGATCTTCCTTTTGCCTTACATATCATGTTTTGCCTCTAGCTCACATGGAAATCATTTCTCTTGCTCCTGAAGTCATAAGATCGATGATGCCACTATGAATAAGAAGTAAGTTTTATAGATTAAATCATTTTTTTTGAATTTTTTGTGAAATTTTTGCATTATTCTATTTGTAATTTTTATCCAATAGGTTGGCATGCTCTACCTAACCCTCTTAACCCTCTACCTAACCCTCTTATAGTTCCACTAGATCCCCTAGGTAGTCAGGAGGATATAGCTACTCACTTAGTAGAGAACAAAATTGAAATTAAGCAGATAATTAAGAGAATGAGGGATACCACTTTTATGATCACCTATCTCACCTACTTTCCCAATACATTAGATTAATTATTAGGTCTAGTTTACTTGATAATGATTCAAATTGATAAATGGAGGTCATATAGGGATAGTTATAGGGTTTATTATAATGATAAATTGTTAGAATATGAGGTGAAGAAGAAATAAATAATAAAAGATAAAATGTGTTCCTTATTTATCGACCTAGCCACCAATGCCCCATTCCTCTAATGACCAAACAATTCCCAATCCATTGATGATAAAATAATTTGATTAAATCCAATTTTTGGAAATAATGGTGGATGGTGTTTGACTATCCACCTTGTAATAATCATGAGGTCTCTTTTTAATTTTTGATGAAACTCTATTGTGAGTTTTTCCTTAATGAAATTCCAAACTAATCTAACTATGGTGATTTTTATGGCTGAGGGAAAGGCTCTATGTAGGATAGACTAGGTGCACATCATGTAGCTAATAAGCTTATAAAGATCCTTTCCTAAAATCCACTTCATCTAAAGATTCCCTTTATATTGAAGGATGTTATGGAGATCAACACTTTTCATGTGATTAGTGTGTTTACTGATACACTCATTCATCATATGAGTAATTTTTCAAAGATAAATACTTGAGATACTCTAGCTAGTGGTCATACCCAACCCCACCCATGTAAATGTTGTGGTGATATATGCACTGGACCTTTAGATGATGATGATGATGATGATGATGATGATGATGATGATGATGATGATGATGATGATGATGATGGTGGTGGTGGTGGTGGTGCTTCAAGGGGCTTTGGATATGGTCCTAACTAATGAGTTATTGGCACACATATTTGGTGTGGATAAGTTGGGAGTCTCTACACACATGTATCTTTTATATAAATTTTATGTTAAATTTTCAAGTTAAATTTTCAAATATTAAAGTTAAAAATTGATTTACATGTTTGATATATATTTATGTTTTTTGTGTTCCAAGAGGAGATGTTGCCTTTGACATCACAAATAGGTAGTGGGACAACCCCTACTACATCTATCTGTGTCATTAAAACACCATATACGGTTATAGACATAAAATTTTAGGTGACTATTATATACTCTAAATGTATATTCATACAAATTATTTTTATCATTGGTAGCTTTTATGTAAGAAAATATAAAATACGTAATATAATTTTGTTGGACTTTTTATTATTTCATTTATTAACATGGATTGGTTTAGTGTTAGAAACTCATCCTCCATCACAACTTTTTTTCTTTTATTTTGACTTTAAAAATATGTTTTCAATAACCAAAATAATGAGTTGAACATTTTATTGATATCCCATTACGTGTAGTTCCTATAGCGGGTCAATCCTAGTCAGTATGATTGGATGTGTGTGTGTGTGTATAATTCAATTGATACAAGTTATTTGGTATAATATATTTAAAATCAAGCATAACATGTCTTCATCAATTTTCACACCACTCCTTTATTTTAAATATTGGCCTCATAGCCAACCACTTGTTTCCTTATTATCTTAATCACATATAGTGGCTCAATCTTTATGATTGATATCCAAAATGGTCATAACTATAAATTCAATTCCAACCAAGCATAACAATTTCATCTCTATCTATGGAGTTATAAATTTAGATGGCATAGCCTCATGATCCCATTATACCTAGTCAATTCTAATTTCCAACCAAACTCTATTATTATATCTATATAGATTAGTCCATTATATCCCATTGATTTGTTGGGATAGCATCAACTATAAACTATAGCCTATATGTATATGGCATAGGCCTTACAATCATATACAAATAGGGGACCTCAACCTCATATAAATAGATGGGGTTGATTATTTTATTACCACCACCTACTTAAGGGGCCCAAATACCTGCTATATCTAATTGGGGTAGAGGGCCTAGCTATATCCATGCACTATTATCACTCAAGTGACATGTTGAATCTATAAGACTATAACACCTTTCACTAGGAAAGTCTCCCTAAAATGAAATTGAGTGTTGACAAGACTATATCACCCTTTGTTGACCTCAACCTACTTTCACTGTATACATATAAACCTTCCCTTATAAAAATTGAGGTCAATATAAGGATAGATAGTCAACCTAATGTCACCTATATGGTAACCAAAAGCATGAACTTGTAAAGAAGATCATCCAATCACTCTTATCTCTAAAATATTCAGTTCTATTTTCTATATGTTTCTTTATATTTTGATGAGAATTATTTTATAAGGTTATAGACACTATTAAAAGGCTCAAGTATATATTTCCCCCATATAAATAACCTATCACTCTAGGTTTCTTAACTTGATTAAAAGTTAGTTTACAAACTTCTCAACAAACACCTATATAGGTTACTTGTCTTATCACAATGATTATTTCTAAGGGATTTTTGATCACACTAATACTCAATTAGACTAAAAATAATGAATGTATATAATCAAAGTATTCAAGGTGTTAACATGATCAAAATTTCAAAACAAATCAATTTATACACCATATCTCATAGCACTATCCTCAATCATACCAAGTCACTACCTTAAGACAATTAGGCCGAATGACCAAGTAATCAGGTCAAAATCCAAAATACACCAAATATATATATAAGCATCCAAACCAATGCATATAGGTGTATCAAGGATGTTTCAAGACCTAACTTGAATTAAATGACTAGATTTCACAAAATTCACTCAAAACTCCTCCCTCGTTATCTTGTCATTTTCCCTCATAAAACTAACATTTCTTGCCTTCAGAGTGGTGTTACAAGTCACATGTTGCACATATCCACTTGTCATGAAATGTGACCTAATTCAACCCCTTTAATCACATCATAAACTCTAATTTAGGTTCAATGGGTTGAAATTGGCCACATTTGCATCTATATTTTCATTTTTGATTAAATTAGGGTTAGTTAAGCAATATATGTTGCATCTAAACTATACAATTGATTGGGCCATAAATTTGGTCTAAGGTCTCAATTTTTCCCAAATCATGTCCCTAATTGAATAAATAGACTAATTGGTTCAATTCATGATAGATATAATCATACTTAATTTTATCCCAAATCATATATCATCTTCTTATAATTATGTCAAGAAGGGGTTGAAGTTGGCCTCCGTTGCCTCCTCGATTGAATTATCCCTATAATGTAATCCTTTTATGTCATGTGTGTACCTCATACACCTAAAGTTATAAATATATTATAGATACATCAAGTCCTATAAGTTTAAGAGTTGACAATGTGCTGAGAGGCCAAATCCAATTACATATCACCATGTGTACCTCATATGTGATTGGAAGTGTCAACACTATTAGAGGTGTCAAGTCCTAAAAACATTAAAGAGGTATCAGATCCCTATGAGGCCCAATCTAATTAGATACATCACCATGTGTGTATCATGTATGCACATATACTTGTGTTAGAGACCTAACTATCACTTGTCCTTGAAGCATAAGATTTGTCAGAGCCTTAAGATTCCCTATTCAATCAAATATTTCCACATGTGTAGGTCTAGAATACCTAGAGAAGTGTTAGAGTTGTTAGACATATGCATCTTTGACACCTAGACATGTCCCATCACCTCCAACCAATCCAACTAAGGCCTATTTACAATTTTATCATACACACACATAAGCCAATAATGTTTAAAGATTGACATCGATAAAATAAACTCATTTCTAGTAAATAATTCATATGATGCAAGCCTTTGAATTGCCATTACTATATGAAAATTATCTTATATAATGCTTCAAAGTCCCATACAAATTGATCAAACACAAAATGTTATTAGTTCTCTATGTATGTATTCAAATTATTTAGATGCCTTTGTCTTAAATTACCTCTAGATCCTGAAGTACATTCATATTTTAATTCTTACACATAGGAGAGAACATAATTTAGTAATGGACTCCTCAACCTCAAATCCCAAGTCAGAGAAATAATTATGAGATGTGATACTTTCTTACAATCCACGTCATAAGATTTAAGCTCATTATAATGAAATATGAACAAGATGATTTAAGATATATGTACAAAATATATATAATCTTGAAACCTTCGATGAGGGGGTGCACACTAATATTCGATTCTAATCAACTATCTATATGAGGTGAGTATTTCAGCATCCACATGAACAATTATTGGGTCCCTCTACTAAACATCATCCTTGAGGGGAGTAGGTCTCAGACTTAGGGGACATTTTCACCTTTAATGGATCTTGAATAATCTCAATAGAGTTTGAGCTAGGGTAACTTATACTTATGTCATACTTGATCAATGCCAAGTCTATGCCACCCTATATTTATAAATCACAACCATCCCTTAATGGTTTCAAATAAAGTCTCTAGTGCATTTAGATATTTTCTAAGCTATACATTCATCACTATAAGTACCACATCTTAAAATAACATCTTAAAACCACATCATCACTAATGGATACATGTGACCATTTCAAGTAAATATTGAGCTCAAAACCACATCTTATACAAAACAAAATACATACCTAACTTGACCAAAATATTTAATAAAAAAATGTACATACCTTGTACCCATAGTCATAATTTCCTATCTTACCATCCTAATTACATGTCACAAGGTATAGAACTCTATAGTATTGATAAGCACCAAGTGTTATCTAGCTTGTTTTTAAGCTTGTAATTGTTACATCCATGGTGTAGCTAGGACTAGTCCCATGACAAAGACACACTTTTGAGATAAGTTGGGAATGGATGGAGTGGTTGATGGTTGTCCCATCTGTGGAGGGGTAGATGAAGGAGGTGCATGGAATGGAGGATTAACCATATTTTCATAAGAGATCTTAGTTTTAGGCAAAATTTGAATAATGTATTTGAATACATTAGGGGAATATTGAATAATTTTAGCAATAAAATACTCATATTATATTTCTAATTGGGACCTCAAAATGTACCTACTAAATTATGTGCATTAAGTGACCTTGGAGGAAATTTAATGGAATTTATTCAACACATTTTAGGAATGTTTATGGGACAATCCAAGGCATGATGCATATGTATTGGGATCCATTAGATAGAATTCTTGAAATAGATATCCAAGAGATTTAATATTACACCAAGGTCTTAATTCTTATTTCTACTTACATAATATTATCTATACTACATAGTCTAATTCAATGGGTTTGAAACTTAAATAAATTAGTTAAAAATTTATAAATAAAGGAGTCTAGACAAAGATATCTAAAAACAACAAAAGGGTAAGATAAGATTTTATTCAAGTAGGATAGTATCAATAAGAAAAGAAAGTAGGATTTTTGGCAAGTAAGGTAGTAAGGTATATTGTTACCCTACTAGGAGAAAAGTCCCAATCATTGTGCATGTTCCAATTATTGAACAAGGTTTTTGTTAACATGTGTTTTATTGATGAAACATATTGGTGTATATAAATATTAAAGTGCACCAAAAGATGAACATGGAATATATAATACTTGTTCAACATTTATTCTATAAAATTAAAAGTTACAACTAATCACATCTTGATATGTACGAGTCAAGTATTGATACTCTAATGCATAACGACTAGTACTTTAAATGTTAAGTTTTGATCATAGGTTTAAAAAATGCATTTTATGACCTCTCATGAAAGAATTAGTTATATTTTAGAATGTATAATGTGTTAGACCTTGAAACCCTAGTTATAAGTAGTTAAGACCTTGAAATGGATAAAAATATTGAAGTCTAATGTGATGTTATGGCTAATGGGATATTTCCCCTATAAGAAACATGAAGTTTGTTGGTTTTGTGCTATTTCAAAATAATGTGTATGTGATATATAATGTGTATGCACTATTTGAATTAAAATTTGAGCCTTTAGGATCAAAAATGGCTTGGATTTCCTAGTCAGATGCTTGTGATTGTTCATCTACAATCAAGACTAAATTTTTTGACAAAAACCATCAAATTTCAACTTTAATCACCAAATACACAATTGATTTCAACATCAAAATTAAAAAAATTATTACCGTCATGATGAACATGTTGTCCTATTTTCAAATATATGATTTTTAGAATTTTTAGGCTATTTTAAGGGTTTAAACTATATTTATTTCTAACTACACCTTTTTTAAGCCACTACATGCCACACATATACATTCCTATTCATTTTTATGTAATTTTTTTTTAATTGATCTAAATGTAAAACAAATTATATGGTAAAAATAGGCATAATTCTACACACATTCAAAAAAATCAATTTTCATTTTTTTAAGGTAGTTAGGAGGGGTTGCACAAATGGCTATCCATTTTTATTTTTATGTTTAGGATCTACTTAATTTCAAAATTAATTAAATAATATCTATTCATTGAAAAATATAAAAAAAATATTAACACACTAGAATAAATTATCTAAATGTTCATCAAAGGGTTTCAAATAATATGTAATGATGCTCAAAAAATGGTGGGCCACATGGCCATCTATCTACTATTTTTCTTTCTAAAAAGAAGGTCCTCTTAACATTTTATATGTTTGACCTACTTATACTTAACCAATTTTCAAATTTTCTTTTTTAAAACTAGACTCAAAATTATAAAATTCATGTTTTAATACCATCTTCAAATTTTGAGTGTAGCCATCTCAAATTATCTATATAAGCTCATATTTCTGGAATTTAAAAAAAATCATGTCCACGGGTAGGCTATTTTTTATCCCACAACTTTGTGCACTTACCCATATATTCATATCTATCACTTCCACTATCATATCCATTTCTTCACTTGTTTGGCTCTCCTTTTGGTCCCCTTATTCTAAGGACTTGGTTTTTAAATAAGTCACTAATGTTTCCTTTTTTCTTTTTGGTTTTATCATTTTCTATTTTTTCTTTCCCTTCTATACTATCAATGGTGAATAACTCCTTTATGTTTTCTCCCCACTCATCTATAATAGTATTTGTCTTACTATTAAAGATGTTATGGAAGACACTTCTTATTATTCAGTCTAAATTTTTCTTTTTGATTTTGTTGATGTCCCCTCCCTTATTCTTGATATCTTTGTTCTCAAAGAGTGTGATGAGGTACCCTTAGTTGTCATTTCTTCTTCCCCTAACACTACATTAGTAATCAAATCCTTGGCTTCAAATGTTTCAGTCTCATATTCTTCTTTTACTAAATGTTCCAGTCCTATAGTTATTATTTTTAGATATAAGGATCTACATATATTAGGGTTTATTTCTAATATGCCTAAATTTTCTTACATTTTTGGTTTTTCTAGTTCAATAGCTTCTTATTCCTATACTGGCTAGAAAATACCCCTATTTCACTCATGAATTTGTATAATCTATGGTCCTATGGTAAAATTTGAGCTATAGTTATCACTCCTTCAATATGTTCATCACTAACCTCATGGGGAAGAGATAGAAGTGGTGTGACTTTTATAACAAATGGTTATTTATAGACATTATTGATATCTACTATATACCTAACTTTTATGTAATATTTTTGAAATCTCTTCAAATATGAATAATCTACCAATTACCATGTTGTTAATTATTTTTTATAATGATAAAAAGTGTCCTACCTCTTTTACTATAGGTATGCTTTCTAATATAGTTATTATCTAAGCTATTACAGGTGTATTTGGGTCCCATTAAACTAGCCCTTCACCACCAAGAATAGTATGCTTGGAATACATGGTTAAAACTAATAAAATCAAACCATAGAAAAAAAATGTACCTTTCTTTACCATTTATAGGTTCTCCATGTATTATTCATAAAGTGTGATAGCCAAATTATATTTCATTCTAGTGGAAATCATATCCCATGAAAGTATTACACTCTTTGTAGTCATTAAATCTTGCATGTTCATGTAGTATACCTTACATGTAATTGCCTTTATGGTAAAAAGTAATTTAAGATCTTTTATTTTTTGAATTTAAAGGGCTCAGTGATTGAAAATTGTCTCTATGAGTTAGGATATTCATCTTATGCTAACATTTTTATTCACATCATACTTATGAGTGTTATTCTCTTCATGCATATGTCCAATCATAATATATTTGGCATCTAGTGTTATATGGTATGGTTTATGTAAATATAAAATATCTTTGTTATCTCGATTAATAAGTAACTTGGTGGTACTTTCCATCAATCCAAAATAGGTAAACTCATTCTAGGAATTTAATTTAATCCTTGATATGGTGTTATATTTAGCCTTCTATTCTATTTGTTGTGTTTATGTATTTATTTGCATCATTATGATTATCCTAATTTCCAAAAACTTATGGTCATTTTTTTTTCCAAATATGACCAAATTTATCTATATATATCTTCTAAATGTATTACTAGAAAGGGGATGCTAGAAAAGGCACCCTATAAATCTAGACATTCTGAAATCATTGAATGTTTTCTAAATCTAGAATAATTAATTTTCTATGTAACGATAACTTGGGTGCCTCTATCTTTTCAAGTTCTATATGTTTAATAATAATAGGCTCAATTAGAGTGTTACTACTTCACATGATATTTTTATGGAATTATGTTAATCAAAAGATCATTTAATTTTCCATTAGTGAAACCCTTGTTTTATAATGCATCTTATATTTTTAATAATCATAGTGTTCTATTGTGTCTTTAATCACATCTATGATTTTAATATGTTTTTCTTACTTCACTTGCTTTGGTTTTAAATTAATTAACTTTTCTTCACTTTTTAATTTAATTCCATCCTTAACATTGTGATGTCATCATTTTTTCAGACTTTTAACTATGTTTGTAGTTCCCACAAACCACCCATTTGTTTTTAGCTTGTATTTTTGATTACAAATTAACCTGCATAATATTTATTCCTATGCAAACAAACACAACTATTTTTTTTCATTTTTATTTTTTATCTTTTACCACTATTCTAAAATGATTTTCATAATTGATTTTATTCTTGTCTACTTTCATTTATATTCCTCTATATCTACTTCTTTCTTTGGGGATCTAAAATTTTCATACTTTTTCTCATTTTTTCCAAAAATTGTTTTTGTCTACATATCTAATTTTTTTTCAAAACTATTTTTATGTTTTTTTATTTTTTTTTAATTTTATTTGCTTTTTACTATTTTTTCCTAAAAAATACAAAATTATTTTTAATTTTTTTTCCATTTTTTGTTCTCATCACCCCTTTTATTACCTATTTTTATTAATAGTCAATTAGGTTTCTAAGATGATCAACAACTAGGTACTTATATGTTTAGCCTTAGATACCATATTATCCTCACTCGACTCGTCTAGATAGAAGGAAAATTCCAACCTAGTGGGGGGTAACATGATCAATGACTAGTTACTTACACATATGGCATAGGATACTACAGTATCCTCACTCAATTTACCCAACTAGAATTTTAATGTCACCCCTTTAGTTCCAATAT
This sequence comes from Torreya grandis, assembly GCA_037957365.1. NCBI lineage: Eukaryota > Viridiplantae > Streptophyta > Pinopsida > Cupressales > Taxaceae > Torreya > Torreya grandis. The sequence goes on along the minus strand of JARHVA010000725.1, from coordinate 329,647 downwards.
TATATTTGACTACATGTTATTAGAGTTGTATGCAATATAAAGCTTCAACCTTGCTCCATTTCCAAATCCTTTTCTAAGTGTGCATGACATTATTCTTAGTTTATTGTTCTTGAGTTTAGTATGTATTCAATTATATATGGACCTAACCATATAAACTTTAACTTGCCCATATTTTTGTATTTTATATGATAAATTAAAACATTATCTATGATTTAAAACTTTGACTTTTATATATCTATCTTGCCATGATTTTTGTCTCCTTTTTTCTTGATTTTGATTATATGTTTCCAAGAATATTTTCTCATATGATTTTTTATAATGATATAGATACATATTAAGTTTAATGTTTCTAATTTATTCTAAATTTCATTTTTATTCTCAAAATTGGTATTATATACTTTATTTTTAATACTACTTGTAAACCATTTACTAAATGAAAGGGGTATTACTTAGTTAATATTTTATAGGTAGTGTGATAAGCCCATTGTATTTCTAGTATCTTAGTATCCCAATCTCCAATCTATGTATTACAAAATTTTGTCAATAATTTCTCTAATACATTGTTAAATGCCTCAACAATGCCATTTACATGAGCATGGTAAGGAGTACTCATGTTATGCTAGATCAAGAAGTGCTTAAGCAATTCCATAATTGTAATTTTGATGAAATTATTTCCCTAATCACTCATTATATTAGATGATAATTTGAACCATGTGATTATATTATCATATAAGAACTTTTTGATTGTCTTGGTTATACAATCCTTTATAGGCATTACTTCTGCTCATGTTGTCAAGTATTGTGTTCTACTAATAATGAATCTAGAATTGTTTTTTTTTGTGTGTAATAATGAATCTAGAAAAATAAATTTCCTATTTATTAAATGGGGCTATCACTAACACTAGGTAAACTGTAATCTCATCTCTAATATTTGGTTTCCCCACTCTTTGACCTATTCAATAAATCCTTGTATATTTATATACATATTTTATGAGTTTTGACCACCATAGGCCTTCAAGCATTGTTTTTTTGTGTTCTCTCTATATTTATGCCCTTTGGAAACTCCATCATGGAATTCTCTTATTATTTTATTCCACTCATGTAGTTATGCTACTCTCCATAACACTTCATATCTTCCTTTCTTATATAATGCTCTCTCAATTATCATAAATGGGAAAACTTATATCATTAATATTTTTATTCTTATTGTTTTATATGTCTACATATAATATTTTTAAAAATTATCATTTACTGACACTTTCTATCTTGTAAGAACCTGCCAATTTTCAATATCCATAAATGCATATATTAAAGGTTACATCATGAAAGGGGTATGCAAACCATTGGTGATTTGAAAGATTTTTGGTTAATTTTATAATAGCTAAACCCATTAAAAATACCTCTTATCTAACTCCCTAACTTAAAAAAACCTATTTATTCAACTCCCTATGTAAAAAAACCCCAATTATCCAACTCCCTAGGCAATTATATTTTCAAATAGCCCCTAACTAAGAAAAAACTCATTTTTCCTACTTAGTTAGACTAGTTGACCTTGTTATGAAAGTTATAGTATGAATTATATAACTGACTCAGTGTATTTGACCATGTTTGAGGCCTATAGTAACTTTATCCAAAATAGGGTCATGCAAGTCGACCTTATCGACTAAAAATATGGAAGGATTAGTATTTATCCCTGGATATAAATACAACCTTCATATAAATATAATAGAAAGGAACATTTATTATTCACATTATTATATCTTAAAATTCTATTACATCTACATTTGAAGGAACCTCTACTTAGGGTTTGTCTTAGAAGGAAGATGTCTTACCTTATGTAAAATCTTGGATGAAAAGTAGGAGTCTTTTATCCCATATCTAATTTCTATATAGTGTAATCCTTACAAATCCATAATAATCTCTTACAAAGCACCATTGGCCAAGGGGGATATTTAGACTCAATAGGTTTACTCAAAGATAACTATCTCTAACTCTTTTCTATTTCATTTGATAGATAGATATTGCATAAAATAATAAGCTTTGAATGTATAAATCCTTAATTAGATTACCTCTATACTTAAAATTAGTATATATATAGGTTTTTATTTTGTTTCCTTCTTCCACCTTAAGTGATATATGCCCCATTTTCATACCATTATCCTTTGATTATTGTTGATGCAGTGGATTGCACCCTTGATAGGAAACTGAGCTCTTGTCTTCCACGCATCACAATGGAAACTCCCCTCTTACCTGTGGGTTTGGCAAAACTAGGGGGAGAGTCTCTAGATAAGGGCTAGCTCCCTTTGATGTATTTATGTAGTCCTAGATCTCCTACTACTAACAATGGGGTGGGTGAAAAGGGAGAAGGATGCTGAAAATAGAACCTAAACTAAATGGTTATACACCACAAAGTTTGATCTACTTATCTTGAACCTATGCTTTCCACCAAGAACAAGCTAGCATACACTTCATTTGATATGAGAAACTCTTCTACATCAGTGAGCTAGGGGTCCTCTTGAGATACAGGGAGGAAGAACTACTAGAGGTGTTATAAGACACACTATGGCAGCCTATTCACATGAGCCTATACTCTGTTGTAGACACTTCTGGTAGACCTACAAAAGAAGAAACTTCACAATACACTAGACATGCTAGAATCATTTTGTGAAAGAATAAAATAAAAATGACTTAACACAAAACAAAGCCATAGACATATGCAAAAGTGTAATCTCAAATGGAGGTAAAAATGTTATGTCTTGATTCAAGGTAAAATCTAACAGAGCTCTGCCTTACAAGCTAAGAGATCCCCTTCTCAAAATGAGAAGTTTACAATATATAGAGGAATAAAAGGGCCTTATGACACCCTTCTACAAGTTGCCCATGTGCATTCTGAGCATTATAAAGAGGAAATTTCTTGATATATAATGTTGTGTCAGCTCTTGTTTTGACTTTAGGCATTTAAGATATATTAAACATCATATGTGAAATTATGGGCTGCACTATTTTTTTGCAAACAAGACTTCTCCTTTAAGGCACTCAGATGGTTTATCTACCCATCAATGAAAAGTGAAGAAAATGGGTCACACCACTCACTATTTGCACCCCTTGATGACCACTTGGTAGATACTCTGTCAACCACTGGAGTAACTCCTTGAGTCAACACCTTCCTTTGCCACTTGGACTATTTTGTCCATTTATACACTTGGCTCTTTGGCCTCTTCCTGGCTTTGTCTTTTTTGGCTCCTTCATCCTTTGAGGGCTATCTTTTGCTAATTCTTCAGCTCTTTGGACTCCCTCGATGATTTCTTTTTTTTGGCTTTAAACCTTTGAATTCCTTTAGGTTCGTGCCTTTTATTTTAAAGATCAACGGCTATTTCATTGCCATAAAGTTAACATTCACGTGCTCATCACCATTTGGTCAATTCATTTGGACTTGTATTTGATCCATTTACAAGTGTTCCCTACCCTCCATAAGGGCACTTGTCCTTTAGGATTTGGCAAACTCCCTTGAACCTTCTGATTGAACCGATCGATTGAACCAATAATTGGTTCAATGGTTCAATAGGTCAATGGTTTAATATTGTGTTCTGCTCATTCATTTGACCACTTAAACCAACTACTTTGAACCCTTTGATTGAACTGACTAATTGAACCATGTGATTGAACCATTTGTTTAAACCAACTACTTAAACCAATTTCTTAAACCAACTACTTGAACCAACTGATTGAACCCTTTGATTGAATTGAATGATTGAACCATGTGATTGAACCATTTTTTTCAACCAACTACTTGAACCAATCGATGAACCAAGCTGATGAACCAAGCCATTGAACCAAGCTGATGAACCAAGTGATTAAACCAACAATGGTTCAAATTTCAAAATAATGGTTTGACATCAGGGTTCAATGACATGATCTTTCCAAAGAGCTTAGAGATTTGAACTTTCAACCTTGAACTTCGAAATTTGAACCATTGTTGGTTCAAATTTCGAAGTTCAAGGTTGAAAGTTCAAATCTCTAAGCTCTTTGGAAAGATCATGTCATTGAACCCTGATGTCAAACCACTGTTTCCAACCTTAAGGAAAAGTGTCTTGAACATTTTCAGTCTCTTTCCTTGTGAATTTCTTTGGATAAAATGTCTAAAGAAGCTTTGTAAAATACCTTGAATTCTTTAAATTGGTTCATCTTCTATTGAAAGACTTGTGCAACCAAAATTGAATTGGCTCAGAATAGCAGGGGAAGAAGGAGACTAATTTTGGCTTGTTGGACTAAAAATGGTCAACAAATTGGTGATTCCTAGGGGAAACATGCCTGTTATGTTTAGAAACTAGTAGCCTCAAAGTCCATTGCGCACGGAGTCATAATGTAGCTTGAAAAAAGTTAGCAATAGCCCTGATAGATCTAAGAATCAATCATGAAGCTTTTACCCCAAACACAAAGGAAAACACACACAAGGCTAAAAACACTACTTACGTAAACATCACTTAGGGAAAATAAGAAAAGAAAATTAAAATCAAACTACTATGTACAACTAACCTGGTATATTTACCTTCCTCTTGGATCAAAGGGAAAAATTATTGAGTCCCCTTCATGTCAAGAAAACTTATGATGCTAGACAAGTGGTTGAATGGAATGGAGACTTGGTGACTTGCTCTTCTTGCCTACCACCTTGATTGGCTCGTATCTAAGTGAATAGTGGGAAAACATGCTTCTAACATATATGTATTATTCTTATTTTAGGAAGCTTTCCTACTATTGGTTCTTCATGCTAGTGTGATTTATCAAGAAATCAATCACTATTGGATCATCACCATAAGCCCTTTGATATGTATCATGGATTGGCTTGTCTCCTTCCGCCTTATTGAAGACACTATAAAACTCATCTTCTACTTGATCATGGATTTATTGAAGAAGGGTGACTGTTGTGATGTCTAAAATGAGATCATAGACTGATTACTCATCCCATAGAACATCACCTACTTGTTCAAGGCTCTCTTCTTCAAATGTTTCTTCAAGATAGACAGGGCTCTCCTTTTCCTACTCAAAGACCAGAGTCTCTACCTATTCAAATACATCCTCCTAATCCTCCTCCAACTCAGGTTCCATGGCATGGTCATCCTCCTCATCAAAACAACAAGGAAATTCATCAAACAAGGGAGGAGAGAGCTCACCATGCTTACTTTCCTCTTCATATTGTTGGAACATCTGCATGTATGCATGACCTGTGTCTTCTCCATTGTTGATGATGTCCTAAAAGGGACCATCCATGAGGATTTCTTCCTCATTGACATCCATGAGATCTTTTTGATCAGCTACAAATTGGATCCTCTCTTCTTCGCTTGCTTCTTTCAAAAAGGTTCCTCCTTGATGACTTTAAAAATATCATCCTCAGGTTCACCAACCTCTTGAAAGGGTAAATCTAAAAGCTTACAGCTCCTTTACATACCTATTTGTGTCCTAATGCTACCTTCTCCACCCTTAGTCAGCTCATAGCCTCCTTAAAGAGGAGTGTAACCTACCCCAATGACTTTAAACAATTCATTCAAAACATGAACAAGAGACTATACATGCTCCTTCATGACATCTATGGTGATCTCCTTCTCATCTGCACTCATGGAGTCTCCCTGATTGGTCATGAACTAAGTATACTCCTCTTCATTCACCCCTTTCAAAACAAGTTCCTCCTTAAGGAGGGGTGAAGTGGAAGGTTGATAGATGAACTCATGTGGAAGATGAGGCAGTCCTTGAGCTATAATCGAATGATTCTCCTCCTTCCATTTGGCCAACACTTCATCTATATTAGGTGTGGCTTGATAGTTGTCTTGAAGGAGTGTAGATGGGATGTGTTCAGATGTAGGATCTGTTAATTTTTCTAAACCATCCATCACACCCTAGTTGAGGGATCTCATTCTAGATCCCAATTTTGTAATTTTCCTGGCTATATTTTCTTGGGAGAGCCTTTCCTAGAGGTCACAATCATCATCATGATGAGTAAGAGTAGCTTTATCTTCTTCAAGGTCTTGAGTTGGTTCATGATAGGCACTCTTCCAACTTGGAAACTTGACATCATGTTGAGATACCTGAGGATTAGTAGAAGGGGTGTCTTTTGGTGTAGGCTCCTCTTTAAGGTCTGAAACCTCCATCTCTCCTTCACTAAGCAATCTCACCTTTGCCTCTAATTCCTTAATTTACCTTGCTAGATTTTATTAAAAGAGTCCTTCTTGGAGCTCATAGGAATCATCATGGAAATGGGGAGTGTGTGAAGGATGCCATGGAGTACAAGAAGCTTCTTGAGGAAGGGTGGGGGGGACTTGAAAAGGACTAGCCTCATTTTATACCTCACACTCTTGGATAATGTCTTTCTCCTCCTTATTGTTCCATGACTCAACTACTTTACTCTAGCTCATGATATTAGGACTGGACATCTCCTTTTGGGGTGATGGGGTTGTAATGTGATAGGGTAGTGAGGGTTTGGATTCCACTTCCCTTACTGCCAACATAGACTGTTGCATTTAAATATTTGCCAATTTAATCTACCTTTCAAGATTGGCCTTAAAAATAAGATTTACTATTTTGGGACTCTCCTCAACATGATTAGGGAAAGGACTCTGGTAGGCTTGACTTGGCTCATGTGTAAGGGCTTCATATGATTGATATGAAACTTGGGGTAGCAGGTATGTAGGTTGATAGACTTAGTAAGGTTATCTCTCATGAATACTTAGCCTCCCTTCCAAAGATGCAATTAAACCACTCACATCTAACATCTCATTTGTAAGTCTTTGCCAATTGGCTCTTTTAATGGCAGTCCATTCACTCTTAACCAGATCTAGTGCATTTCTCACTTGATGGATAACATGATCAAGGATTTCTTGGCCACATCCTCTTCTAGTGTCAATCTCTAATACATAATTTTCATATCCTAGTAGTGGTTTTTTGAAGGTGGAAATGGGTTGATTGACAAATAGATTAGGTTGAGTAGGAGAAGTGACACATTGAGAAGACTGGGCATAAGACTGATATAGCTCATGATAGGGTTGAGACTGGGCATATTAGACTTGATAAGGATCAACACAAGGTTGGTAAGGATCATAGCCAAGTTGTCCAAGGACTTGCTTAAACTGAGGAGGAAGAGGCAAAGCCTAAAATGTTTCACCAACCTACAAAGGGAAAAGCTCATAACCATACGCATCCTTGTTGTTTGAGGTGATTTCATGAACAATTTGAGCTTGATCAAAAATATATGAAGGAATAAAAGACCCATGGTTTTGAGCAATGGAATTATACATACCAAAACATGATTTCTTGATGGCACCAAGACTGCTTAACCAACTAATTCAACTCAGAGTCACCATTGGTGTTGATGAAAAAGCCTCGAAAGGATAGTTGGTTGAAGAACACACCAAAATTCTTTAACTTTTTGGACAAAACTTGTCTCACAATTTCTTGATTAAAGGTTAGATGCTAGATTAATAGTTTTTTTTACTGTAACAAGATCAACACCAATCCTAGAACTTTTTTAAGTGTTAAAATAGGGTCCCATCGGGCATGCCAAAAACTGTTGGCACAGTGGATTGCACCCTTGACAAGAGATTGAGATTTTGTCTTCCACGTATCACAATGGAAACTCCCCTCTTACTTGTGGGTTTGGAAAAATTGGGGGGAGAGTCTCTAGATAAGGGCTAACTCCCTTTGATGTATTTATGTAGTCCTGGATCTCCTACTACTAACAATGGGGTGGGTGAAAAGGGAGAAGGATGAAATGGAAACTATTTCATTGCTGTAAATTTGACATTCACGCACCCATCACCATTTGGTCAATTCCTTCAACCTTGTCTTTGATCCCTTTGCAAGTGTTCCCTTCCCTCTATAAGGGCACTTGTCCTTCAGGCTTTAGGAGACTCCCTTGAACCTTCTGATTGAACTAACTGATTGAACCAACAATTGGTTTAATGGTTCAATGGTTTAATGGTTCAATACTATGTTTTGGTCATTCATTTGACCACTTAAACCAACCACTTTGAACCCTTTGATTGAACTGACTGATTGAACCATGTGATTGAACCATTTGTTTGAACCATTTATTTGAACCAACTACTTGAACCAATCACTTGAACTAACTACTTGAACCAACCACTTGAACCAACTGATTGAACCCTTTGATTGAACTGACCGATTGAACCATGTGATTGAACCATTTGTTTAAACCAATTTCTTGAACCAACCACTTAAACCAACCAATAAACCAAACTAATGAACCAAGCCATTGAACCAAGCCAATTAACCAAGCTGATGAACCAAGTGATTGAACTAACAATGGTTCAAAGTTTAAAGTTCAAGGTTCAAATTTCAAAGCTCTAAGCTCTTTAGAAAGATCATGTCGTTGAACCCTGACATCGAACCACTTTTTCCAACTGTAGACACCGCAAACGTGTCTGCACCTTGGTTCTCCCCCTTGGCCCTTTTTCCCACCTAGTCCTCCTTGGTCCCTAACCCACCTAGGGCTTATTAATTAGAAATTAACATCTATTTTTAATTAAATTAGGCCCCCTTTCCACCCTACCCTTGCCACCTTGGATCCTCCCTTGAATCCCTCCACCTTCCCCCTAGCATTTATTAGGCCAAATCTCACCATTATATCCCCCCTCGTCCATTTTGGCATCCTCATGACCGTTCTGCCCATGACCCCTCGCTCGGCGGCATGCAAGAGTGGGCAGAGGCTATTTTTAGCCTCTGTGCCCATCCTGCGACCGCCGACGTCGGCGACCCTTCGGCCGACGTCGGCGAAACTGCCGGCGTCGGCAGCCTTCATTATCCCCTTCTGCATCCGTTGCACCCCCTGGACTCTTGAGCTCAAAAACGGATTCTCTTGATGCTTTGGCTTTGATCTCTCCTCTGTCTTGACCTCGTGCAATAGTAGCAACAGGTGAAAAGGCCCTGGATCAGCATCTTCTCCTTGCAGCAACTCTTCTATGGCTCCAGCAACATCTTCTTCTCTCTTCATTCAGTAAGCTAAAGGTAAGCTAGTCTGGGTTTGTTATTTCATTGTATCCATTCATCTATATTCTATTGTCTTTTGCTCCCTCTGTCCTTCCCCCTTGAGAGGCTGCAAAGCCTTCTCAGGCCCCATCCTCTGTGAATCCTCCTCTTCCCTGTCCTCTGTGTCTCTTTCAACTTCCTCACCCCTCTGCCAAAAAGACCTTGCAACAGGTACCCAACCCGAACCAGGCCACTCCCCAATCCATCCAAACTTGTCCCCGTTCAGTCTCAGACCCGTCCACAGTCCAGCAAGCAACCCAGACCCGACTACAGGCCACAACCCCGACCGACGCCGGTCACTTCCCCAATCGACGTCGGCAGGATAGCCGACGCCGGCAGATCAGATAACCGACGCCGGCGACATTTTCGACCTCGACGACTGTCTTCAGCCCAACAGCTCTTTCAGGTAATCATTTTGTTTGCTTCTTTCCTTTCTACTTTCTTTGTCATTTCTGTATTCTGGCATTCTGTCTTTTATCAGTCACTTATCTCATTAAAACAGTGGGTTGACCTCCCTTAAGGAAGTTTTTACACTTCTGGGAACAAGCCTTTTGCTTGGCAACCCACTGCCTATCTGTCTAACATTTTTCTTGTCCTAGCTTCTTTTTTTTCTTGCAGGTGTCATTCCTCCACAGCCAAAGAGGAGTGCTCACAAACGTCTGGATTTACGGTGCGCAATCTTTAGTCCAGGTACTTCCAAGCCTTGTCCATTACTTTCTTTTAGTTTCTTTCTTTTTAGTCTGAAAAGCGAAATTTGAGGTAGAAACATCTCTGGCACGCCCGGTGGGACCCTAGGTTCCTCCTGGGTTCCTTTTTCTTTTTCATTCATTTAGGTGCATTTAGGCTCCTTCTCTCTTATCTCTTTCTTCTATTCCAAATGACACTATAAGCAAGGACTAAAACGAATCTTTCTTCTTTGCATTCTAGACTAGTCTAAATATCATACTCTCGTCCCTTTCTCCATCTTGTCTTCATAACAACATCACATTTCGACTTGGGCATTAAAACATATTGCACTTTCATTTCTGCTTGTGCTTGCATTAGTCCACATCTAGTAACTTAGGCGCATATTGAATAAATCTAGACACTTGATGTTACACTACCGAATCACATGCACTAAAACACACATAAAACATACCTGAGACAAGGCCCGACTGGGATTTCATCACCCAGCGGATACCTTACCCGTCCCGGTGACCCTACTTGGATTTCATCACCAAGGGGGAAGCCCACTCCGTTCTCTGGCGGAGGATAAACTCTAGGCGAGGTATATCTTGGCTAAGCGAGACCAGCTAACCACTGGAATCGTGAAGTGAGGGGAGCTTGCTCCTTAGCACCAGGCCACGTACCAGACCCTAACACAGATCTTTGAGCACCTAAAACAACACCCGAAACCATCTTTAGACTGCCTTCTTCTAGGACCCATTTTTTAGCCAATCTCCCCGAACATTCATCTAAGGCATAAGCCACAAGTTTCTAAGGTTAATTCCTAGGATTTATCACTTAGGCTTGTCTGTCTTTCTCTATTTTCCTCTTCTCATCTGTTTGTTTGAGTGTGTGAGGACGCTTTCTTCTTTGTTTTTCCAAGAACCTTTTGGCTCTCTGGAAAACACAGTGACCGACATCGGTTCTGCCATCGACGTCGGCTTCCCCTGTCACCGGCATCGGTTCTGCTACCGACGTCGGCTTCATCTGTTACCAGCATCGGTTATCTGACCGACGCCGGCCTCATTTCCTACTGACATCAGTTTTTAAACCGACGTCGGTCTCTGTCACTGTCCTTTTTTTTCAAAACCAGCAACCTAAAGCCTGTCTTTTCTCTATCAAAAACTCCATCCTGGTTTTCTGGAACTGAGCAACACAGTTCCTGAGACCTGAACCTTCTTTGCCTTGCATGGTTTTGACTCGAAGCCAAGCCAAAGCTCTTGTCAACCATGCTAGCCGTCAACCACTTCCGTCCACCCCGTCCGTGACCAAGCCTACAATGGAGTTTAACTCGGAGACCAAAAGAACTCCCGTTCGTCCAACCCCACCGCAGACTCCCATTGTCCAAGAAGGGGACCAAGACTTCGAGCGATTCTTAGACCTCAACGTCAAGGCCTTGCAACATTATCTCGTGCATAGCCGAACGCGAGACTCCTTGGGCAATCCAATCTATGGAATGCCAACCTCCCTTGTCGCGACTACGGCTGTATCGACAGCATCCGTAGTTCAACCTTCGGATACCCAAGCCATCGCTTTGACCACTGACCAGACTTTGACCAATCTCCCAGGTGTGGCCTCCCCCTCTATCATTGGGCCCACTTCCACCGGGGTTTCGGCCTCTTGTCAACCTCAACCTGCTCAACCGCTATCCACTCCATTTCAAAACCTTGTTGTCTCTATCCCGCCTACCCTGGCCCCTATCAACACCAGGGTGGCTTCCTACCCCTTGGCCCCCGTTACCACAGTCCAACCTCTCGTGGCAAGAATGGGCCCAGCTATGTCTTCTAACCAACCACCTTTAGCATCCACCTCTGCCCCTGCGATTAGTCATCTGTACATTCTACAACCGACTATGTCGCTCGCCTCCTCTAACCTCTTCCAAGCGCCCTACAACTTAGGGGGCGCGCAACCCGTCAATCCGTCGGCAGACATCATCAAGATGCTGATGGACAAGATGACCAGTCTTGAGACCTCTGTTTCCGGCTCGCGCAACACTCTTTCATACGAGCAGATCTGTAACGAGCCCATTCATCCTTCCGTCCCAATCAGACCATATCCTAGCCAGTGGGAGCTTCTGAAGTTTTCTCGCTTTCAAAACAAGGAAGACCCCCAACAACACTTGCGGGCATTCAGACACGCCTGCTACCTCATTGGCCATGACGATGCGTTACTCTTACGCACCTTTCCTATGTCTCTCTCGGGAGCTGCACTTGACTGGTACAGCTCCTTTCCTAGCCATTCTCTCTTCTCATTCACGCAATTGGCTCAGCTATTCCTCGATCACTTTTCTATCAACATAACCAAGAAAGTCTCAATCACGGACCTCTATTCTATTCGGCAATTCGAGGACGAGTCCATAGCTGACTTCGTTGCTCGATGGAGAGGCCTTATCAACCAACTCTCCTTTTCCTTGCCCCAGGCTGAGCTTATTGAACTCTTTTCTCAAGCCTGTGCCCGACATATCTCTTCCACCCTGAGGGTTCAAACCTTCCGCACTTTTGACGAGGCCTTCACGATGGCCCGCAAACTAGAGTTGCGTGCCATCGAGGAGAACAAAGTCAAGTTGCAGAATAAGAATCCCAGTTCTAAGGCCAATGACTCTTCCTCTGCCAAGCCATCATCATCCAATTCTAAATCCAAGGCTTCAGCTAATGCCGTGGTTGTCAGACCTTCATCTTCTTCGACCAATCAGCCTGAGCCCTCTACATCTCAGAGCGCTACTCGGCAATTCTAGCAAAGATACATGCAGCGACGATATACTCCTCTCAGAGAATCATATGCGTCTGTGCTAGAAAAGCTTCTCAAGCAGGGGGCCCTCAATCTCCCTCAAGCCCGACCTCCACCGTAATTCGATCCCTCACACGCCATCCCCGCGTGGTATAGGGAGCATGACTTCTGCAGCTTCCACCGTGTTAAGGGCCATGACACAGAGAACTGCAAAACCTTTAAGAACATAATACAAGACATGCTCGAAAAGGGGGATCTCATCTTAGACAATCCAAATGCACCCCCTAATCAGGCCATCGACATCTTCAAACAACCTTTTCCCAATCATCCGCCAACTCAGAACAGCGTCCAGACCTTAATTGACGACAATCATGAGCACAATGTTCGAACAGTCAATACGGTCTCCCCTTTCGTCCCCAATCAACCTCTTGAGGTTAGTCCATCAATTAGTCCATCACATGTGGATGAACCTCTCTCCCCAGCTAGTTCTCCATTGACCTCTCTCATCTTGGAGGATGCCTCGGCCTTACCTGCACCTCCGGTCTCGCCATCCCCCATTCTATTGCCTATGGAGGACCCGACCCTTCTTACCCCTCAGCTGCAAGTGGGGGGCCCCGTCATCCCTGCCCTTTCCCCGCTGGAGGAGCCTCGCTCCCCGGTTTCTTCTCCACCCAGGGAAGAACCTGTCCCTCCTTCGTCCTCATCTAAATCTGACATGACTTCACCATACCCTGCACCCGTCTCGTCTTCAACCTTGCAACCATCAACATCTTCCTCTCAGCCATTTTCCCGGTTAGTGGAGAAGATTGAACTTCTCCCTCCATGGAAAGTGACGCCTCAGGTGTTGTGGGAGCGTCTTAAAACCCTTCAACATGCCCGTGCCCTCTCATCACATGCCGTTAATCCTCCCAAGGCAGAATCTCATCAGACTCTTGACAAAGACCAGACCCTCAAACCTTAACCAAATCCGTCCAAACCAAAGCCTGCGTCTATCTCGTCCAAACCCATCAAGTCATTTGGCGTTCGTCCTGTCTCCACCCTCACTCACCCGCAAGTGAAGGTGGACCTAGGCCAGACCTCGACCAGCAGTACTCTTCCAACCAAGTCAAGAAAGACTGCTAGATCACAGAAACGAATGCCTCCTTCTCCGTCACCGTTGCCATCTATTTTGGGCCCCCATCCTTCGACCTTGGCTAACATCCTTCCCACTCCGACCTTCAACCAAAACTCGTTGCCTCCTTTGCTTCCTCTGCCTACCTCCAGTCGTCCCTCTCCTAAAAAGGCGTTCTCAATCACCAGGCCAGAGCCATCTCCATCTGTCACCGTGCCATCAACCCATAAGGTGGTACGGAAACCTCTTCTAACCTCGCCTAAGCAAAAGTCACCAACCTCGCGCATATCAAATAGCACGGACCCTCTATTGGGCTCATACTCGTCAATATTACGCCAACTTCTCCAGACTTCCGACATAACCCTTCCGCCCATCAAGCCTTTCCAACCTCTCGGGTCCAAGCCCTCCTGGTTCGACGATACGAAAATTTGCTTATATCATCGTACACCAGGACACGACACCGAGACTTGCTGTGCCCTCAAGGCCGTCATCCGCCGCCATATGGAGAAGGACACTCTTCTCCTTGAGGACACTCTTGACCAGACCCCGACTCCTTCCTATCCAACTCCTTCAAACACGTCAACATCTCACCAGCAAAACATGACCCCTTCTTCGCCTCCCATTTTTGAAATCAATGCCATCCGTATAACCACTAGGTCGCAGCAGGACAAGGCCAAAGCAAAAGCTGCCATTCCTTAGACCTATCCCCTCGTCAAGCCACCCCTTGCGCCCAAGCCTAAAATTTCTATCCTTGGCGCGTCCCAACCTTCTTCATCTTCCTCTTCTGGACCAATTCACAACTCCATGCTGAAGCAGCTTCACCAAACACCAGTGAAGATGTCTCTTTACGACCTTATCCAAACTTCGCCTCAGCACCGTCAAGCCCTTATCCAAGCCTTGCAGGCAGCGGAGGTCCAACCCAAGGACCCCCAACCACTCGCTGCCCTCGTCCATTCTTTATCTCCTGTCAACTCCATCACATTCAGTGATTCTGAGATTCCCACATCTAACACGGAAGATCAGGACGCCACCCTCTTCATCACTGCCTACGTCGATCAGACGCGCATCAAACGCGTTATGATCGACGGCGGCGCTAGCATCAACATAATCTCTACCCATGCCTATGATCAGCTGGCTCTTTCCAAAAACTGCGTCTCCAAAACTGACGTGATCTTACGCTCTTTTAACGACACCATCACCATGACCATTGGCACAGTCATCCTCCACATTCGCGTAGGCCCACGCACAGTCCCGGAGCTCTTCTATATCATCGAAGGAGAGTTTCAATACAACCTTTTGCTGGGCCGACCTTGGATCCGTGCCATGGCCTGTATCCCCTCCACCCTGCACCGTTGTGTGAAGTTTGAGCATGACGGGCAAGTCCACACCATTCCCGCTGACCCTTCACCCTTCAAGACTTGCAACACCACCTATCGTCCTAACGACGTCCTCATTCCCATCAAGCCATCCACTCCGGCACCGCCTCCATCTGTGGAAGCTTCGACCAGTTCACAATCGGCGGTTGCCCTCACCCCTCCTCTTCAAGCGC
Source organism: Torreya grandis (assembly GCA_037957365.1). Lineage (NCBI taxonomy): Eukaryota > Viridiplantae > Streptophyta > Pinopsida > Cupressales > Taxaceae > Torreya > Torreya grandis. The sequence goes on along the minus strand of JARHVA010000725.1, from coordinate 314,519 downwards.
CGACCAAGGACCCCATGGAAGACATCTTCCAACGACTATCACTTGGGGAATACCGCTTGTTGACCCTCGACATGTTCCAAACTCCACAAGAGTATGGACGCCTTCACCTCAGTCCTAATTACGACCCTCGAATCGGGACGGTCTTACCTTATGGTCCTCCTCACTTCCAAACCAACTTTGTTTATGGGGGGCTTAATCAAGCCCCTACCTACGACACTTCTCTTTCTTCACCTCGACCTTTCACATCTGATTTCTCGTTTCTTGGCAACCCCGCCTTTGCACACACTTACCTTCACAGGTGTGCATGGAAGAGTTTTGGTTTTGGACGTTATGAGCAGGGCTCCCATCAGCCCATCGAGCCGCTCAATGATCACGATGCCAAGAAACGGTATGGCCTGGGATATCATGACCCCACTCAGGCTCCTTCCAACCTTTGTCCCAAACCAACCATTGACCAATCTCTTACAGACTCGCCCATTTCTCCTTCGTCACCTACGGAGTCGGTAGTTTCCATCCCTCCTAGTTTTTTTTTTCATAAACACCATCCGCCTGGAACCCCTGACCTATCAGCTCAATGGGGTGCCCAGGTCTCTCCCTCTCATCTTTCCTGGCATGGTAGAGGATGAGTCGGCAACCATTCACACTGTCCACTGCGTTGACGATGATGCCATCCTTTCCTACATGGGTGCCGATGACTCTTTCGTCCAGCGTTTCCTCCCTTCTGAGACCCAGGTTATGTTAAATGAATCCACCATTGACATCAACCTCCCTTCTTCTTCCGATGTTCCTCACGTCTTAAAGATTGGCCAATCTTTAGACACTCAGGAGCAGCTTGACTATGCCCAGTTCCTTTCCAACCATAGCAAGGCCTTTGCCTGGACTTACAGCGACATGCCTGGCATCGACCCTACCATTGCTACCCATAACATTGTCACCAAACCAGAGGCTAAGCCTGTTAGGCAGAAGCTTCGAAAGATGCATCCTCGCGTTGCGCTTCTTGTCAAAGAGGAGCTTCAGTGCCTTCTTTTTGTCTCCTTCATCCAACCCATCGATTATCCACAGTGGGTCTCTAACATCGTCCCAGTTACTAAAGCAACTGGGGGGATTCGGATCTGCACAGACTATCACGACCTTAACCTAGCCTGTCCCAAAGACGACTTTCCTCTTCCTAACATCGACCAGCTTGTTGATCTCACAGCCGGCCATGAGATGCTATCTCTCATGGACGGGTTTTCAGGATACAATCAAATCCTAATCGCACCAGAAGACCAGCACAAGACTACCTTTATCACCCCATGGGGGACTTTTTGCTATCGAGTCATGCCTTTCGGCCTAAAAAATGCTGGTGCCACTTATCAGCGTGCCATGACTTACATTTTCCACGATCTCCTCCACAAAATCATGGAGGACTATGTGGATGACCTTCTCAGCAAGTCCAAGCTTCGCCGCGACCACTTGACCATTCTTACAATCATCTTTTCTCGTCTCCTTCAATACAATGTCCGCCTCAACCCCAAGAAGTGTGTCTTTGGGGTCCTCTCAGGCAAACTTCTCGGCTTCATCATTTCTTTCCGTGGTATCGAGATAGATCCCGCCAAGATCCGCGCTATTCTCGAAATGCCGCCCCCGACCAATCTCAAGCAGCTTCGCAGTCTACAAGGGAAGCTCCAGTCCATTCGCCGTTTCATCTCGCAACTTTCAGACTGCTGCCAACCTTTTCATCACCTCCTTAAGAAGGATGTCTCCTTTAAGTGGGATGGGAACTGTTAAGAGGCTTTTGAGGCCCTCAAAGGCTATCTGGTCTCTCCACTAGTCCTCATTCCACCTAAGGACGACCAACCCTTCTACCTTTATATCTCTGCTACCAACCATTCGTTAGGTGCCATGATCGCGCACCGAGACGAGCATCATCGCGAGCAAGCAGTTTACTACATCAGCCGAACACTGGTCGACTATGAAACTCGATATACTCATATCGAGAAACTCTGTTTGGCATTAGTCTTCTCCGCTACCAAGCTCCGCCACTATCTTCTCAACCACAAAACCTTTGTCGTCACTCACACTGACCCTCTCAAGTACATGCACTCCAAGCCATACCAGAATCAACGTATGGCTCGGTGGCTCATGCTGCTTGCTGAGTTTGACTTCGAATTCATCCAATAGAAATCTATCAAGGGGCAAACCATTGCTGACCAACTGGCAGATGCCCCTCTTCCCGACAACCGACCTTCACACTGTGAGTTCCCTGACGAGTCTATCGCCACACTTTCCACCGATGACATCGTCTACCAGATGACTATGTTCTTTGACGGTTCCAAATGTCAACTCGATGGGGGTGCGGGGGTCATCCTCATCCCACTCGACGGGGAGCCCTTGCCTCTATCTTTCAAGCTTGACTTCGATTGTACCAATAATATGGCCGAATACGAGGCCTTAATTTTGGGACTTCAGACTGCCCTTTCTCTCCACATCAAGTCTATCAACATCTTCGGCGATTCGCAGCTCGTCGTTAATCAAGTTAACGGTTCATATCTCTATAAAAATGAAGTTTTACAGAGGTATAAGAAACGTGCTGACACTCTTTTGGCATCTTTCGACCATTACCTCTTACAGACTGTTCCACGCTCTACGAACAAGTTTGCCAACACCATGGCTTCTCTTGCTTCGCATATCCCGTCTTCATCATCATCATCCCACCTTTTTGTCACAGTGCATCGCATACCCTTGCCTTCATACATCCCTCCTCACATCGACCATATCAATACTGTCAATTCTAGCCCACAAGATGACTGGTATAAGCAACTTGTGGACTACTTGTCTCTTTCTGTCACTCCTCCCAACCTCTCTAGCAATGCGCGACGAGCTTTCATCAAGCACACAGCTCGCTATACCATGCTAGGGGGCCTTCTCTATAAGCGAGGCTTCGACGGCCTCCTTCTTCGCTATCTAACCTCCACTGAAGCTCCTCAAGCCATAAAGCAAGTCCACGATGGGATTTGTGGTGGACACTTCAGTGGAAACTCGGTTGCCAAGCGCCTCCTTCGCTTGGGTTATTATTGGCCCACCCTTCATCAAGACTATAGCGATTATGTTCGGTGTTGCATCAAGTGTCAGCAGCACTCTAACCTGCTTCATCTCCCCAGTCACGCCTTACAAGTCGCTCAGGATTTTTGGCCTTTTTCTCAGTGGGGCTTGGATCTCATCGATGAGATCAACCCTCACTCGTCTCTTCGTCATCAGTCCATCATCACTGCCACTGAGTATTTCACCAAGTGGGTGGAAGCCATTCCTCTCATCTCCACAAAAGCTGACAAAATTGTCGACTTCATCAGTAGCCACATCATCTGTCGCTTCGGTGTCCCTCACAAAATCATCACCGACAACGGCAAGTCCTTCAAAAACAAGACTGTCCAAAAACTATGCGACTCATTTGGCATCAAACTCAGCTTTTCTTCGCCTTACTACCCACAAGCAAATGGGCAGGCCGAGGCTTCCAACAAAATTCTCACCAAAATTCTCATGAAGGTGGTCGATGATACAGGAAGGGATTGGCACGTTCATATCCCCTTCGCTTTGTGGGCTTACCGCACTAGCATCCGAACCTCTACGGGTGCTACCCCCTTTTCTCTCGTGTACGGAACAGAGGCTGTCTTACCTCTCGAAGTACAGATCTTGTCTCTCCGCATCTCCCTGCATGACATTCTCTCCAACGATGACTTTCGTCAGGATCGCTTAGCTCAACTTGAGTTACTCGATGAGCGTCGTCTTGCTGCCCTTAATCATCTCCATGTCTACCAAAGTCGCATAAAGCGGGCCTACGACAAAAATCTGCGAGAATGAGATTTTAACATCGGAGACCTCGTCTTCAAAGAGAATCAGCACGTGACCAATATGGAGTGAAGTAAACGAGGTAAATTCGCCCCCAATTGGCTTGGACCTTTTATCATCACGCACAAGTATGGGTCAGGGACTTATCGTCTGTCTTCCCTCGACGGACGACTGGAACCTGAGCCTCTTAATGCGTTGCATCTTCGACCTTTCTTCTGTTAGTCGCGTACTCGTCTACTTGACACGTAACTTAAGCTCGTCCCTTGAGCAATCCTCATCCTCTTAATCCTCATCCCTTTCAACCCTATTCCCCTTTAACAAGTCCTCTACAACCCTTTTAGGATGCAGTGATGCTTTGTCCTAATAAAAAGGGGCGTCCTTGACCTTCTACAGTCTTGTCCGTGACTCTCATTCCTATCAATAAATCCAAATCAAGATGTCAAAACATATCCATGGTCACTAAATCAAGTCAAGTCAAATCAAAAAGACAGATTGATCCCTCGAAGGACAGCTGTACTATCATTGCTGTATTACTAGACTGATCCCTTGAAGGACAGCTAGGCCAACTTTTCAAACATTATTAAGCAAAAATATAGACCACTCCCTCGAAGGATGGCTATGACTACTCTGGCAATAAACAACACTTTTCTTAGAAGCTTCCCACATCGATCAGCTTCGCAACATGACCATTACATCAAGTGACATCTCTATGCAGGCTTCCCGCATCGATCAGCCTGACACAAAAAAAAAAAAAAAAAAAAAAAAAAAAAAAAAAATAGTCACGGACATTGGCTTGTAGTTGTCTCAGGGTCTCCTACAAAAGGGGCAAGGTTATTCCTGCTCTTAAACTGGGTTACCCTATCCCCCTTCTATCACCGGCTCAAGGGACTTCGAGCTCACTTTAATGTCAAAGTGATTCGATTACCGTTCTAACTCAACACTGGTCATCGACGCAATGCATGAACGGGGCTTTTGTTCTAATAACCCCTATCTATGCTTCCTTTCTGGTCCGTGTCAATGAAAGAGAAATTTGCCTTTCACCTTTTCTCTACACTTTGGTCACGCTTTGGCCACGTCAATTATCGACTCATCCTTAAACCCAGCCAACTTCAACATTTTTTTCAAACCAGCCTCGACATTTCTAACATGACATCAGGCATCATCCTTGTCCTTTTCGCATAGTTTCTATGGAGACCAATACCCATGGAAACTACCGACCAGACCCAATTTATGTTAAGCATAAACCAATACTTGCTGAAGCATAAATAGACCTTCTATTCATTTTTAGCATACATCCATCACGACTATGGAAACTTGCTAGGGATGAAAGCCTCTCGACCAATGTGACATCTATAGCATCATCTTGCCCTCATCATTTTGACACTTGACCACATCCAATCATCGATCAATCTTTTCCCTTCATCCGAACTACATTGGTCTGAGGCCCTACGACCAGGGCTATGTAGGCAGCACTCAGATAACACATCTTCTGAGGTTAGCTCGACCACCCCCATTTGTTCGTCTCTGTGATGGACAAACCTTCTCTTCTTTGACTCTTATCACACCCAACTTCGTCAACTTTGACCAAGACCAATCATTCCCTTTGATCAAGACCAATCATAGACCTCTGACCAAGACCAATCATCGACTTTGACCAAGACCTATCAATCCCTTCGACCCCCCCTCCCTTTTAGGGAGAACTACATCGGCCTGAGGCCCTATCACCAGGGCTATGTAGGCAGCACTCAGATAACATGTCTTCTGGGGTTAGCTCGGCCGCATCCTTTCATCTATCCATCCTCTTGACCAATGACCATTGGCGATCATGCCTATCTCCTTCGACCTCGACCACTTCCAAGACAATGTTGCCTTGGTTGTTTTTACGTGTATGCTATTCCACGGCTGGTTAGCAGAATTGTCCGCAGACTTTTTTTTGACCCTTCACAAGTATAGGATCACGAGCTAGTTGATCCCCACTACTTGTGACCTTTTCGTGTTTCTGGGAGCACTTCCTGAGCCCTGGATACCTAGGACACGATGACCATTTGGAGCTTCAGCTTAGATTGAGTAACCCGATCAGCAGATGACTAAATGCTGGGGCCCAGTTACTTCAATTTTGGCACTCCTTGACCCTTGACCATGCGACAATTTGACCCGACTATCCCATGACGTGGTATACGCGCAATCACGACTTTTGCAGTGTTTTCACTCACCTCTCTCTTTCTCATTCACCTTTTGTCAAATCAGCACCCGACATCAGGTTCCTTCTCTCGACTCCTGCTTTGAGGGGGAATACATCATCCTTCACCTGGGGCAACCACTCCCTGTTTTTGTCTTGCAGTTCGTTCAGAACAACCAACAAGACAAAAAGGGGCAAATGTAGACACTGCAAACGTGTCTGCACCTTGGTTCTCCCCCTTGGCCCTTTTTCCCACCTAGTCCTCCTTGGTCCCTAACCCACCTAGGGCTTATTAATTAGAAATTAACATCTATTTTTAATTAAATTAGGCCCCCTTTCCACCCTACCCTTGCCACCTTGGATCCTCCCTTGAATCCCTCCACCTTCCCCCTATCATTTATTAGGCCAAATCTCACCATTATATCCCCCCTCGTCCATTTTGGCATCCTCATGACCGTTCTGCCCATGACCCCTCACTCGGCGGCGTGCAAGAGTGGGCAGAGGCTATTTTTAGCCTCTGTGCCCATCCTGCGACCGCCGACGTCGGCGACCCTTCGGCCGACGTCGGTGAAACTGCCGGTGTCGGCAGCCTTCATTATCCCCTTCTGCATCCGTTGCACCCCCTGGACTCTTGAGCTCGAAAACGGATTCTCTTGACGCTTTGGCTTTGATCTCTCCTCTGTCTTGACCTCGTGCAATAGCAGCAACAGGTGAAAAGGCCTTGGATCAGCATCTTCTCCTTGCAGCAACTCTTCTATGGCTCCAGCAACATCTTCTTCTCTCTTCATTCAGTAAGCTAAAGGTAAGCTAGTCTGGGTTTGTTATTTCATTGTATCCATTCATCTATATTCTATTGTCTTTTGCTCCCTCTGTCCTTCCCCCTTGAGAGGCTACAAAGCCTTCTCAGGCCCCATCCTCTGTGAATCCTCCTCTTCCCTGTCCTCTGTGTCTCTTTCAACTTCCTCACCCCTCTGCCAAAAAGACCTTGCAACAGGTACCCAACCCGAACCAGGCCACTCCCCAATCCATCCAAACTTGTCCCCGTTCAGTCTCAGACCCGTCCACAGTCCAGGAAGCAACCCAGACCCGACTACAGGCCACAACCCCGACCGACGCCGGTCACTTCCCCAACCGACGTCGGCAGGATAGTCGACGCCGGCAGATCAGATAACCGACGCCGGCGACATTTCTGACCTCGGCGACTGTCTTCAGCCCAACAGCTCTTTTAGGTAATCATTTTGTTTGCTTCTTTCCTTTCTACTTTCTTTGTCATTTCTGTATTCTGGCATTCTGTCTTTTATCAGTCACTTATCTCATTAAAACAGTGGGTTGACCTCCCTTAAGGAAGTTTTTACACTTCTGGGAACAAGCCTTTTGCTTGGCAACCCACTGCCTATCTGTCTAACGTTTTTCTTGTCCTAGCTTCCTTTTTTTCTTGCAGATGTCATTCCTCCACAGCCAAAGAGGAGTGCTCACAAACGTCTGGATTTACGGTGCGCAATCTTTAGTCCAGGTACTTCCAAGCCTTGTCCATTACTTTCTTTTAGTTTCTTTCTTTTTAGTCTGAAAAGCGAAATTTGAATACATCATCCTTCACCTGGGGCAACCACTCCCTGTTTTTGTCTTGCAGTTCGTTCAGAACAACCAACAAGACAAAAAGGGGCAAATGTAGACACCGCAAACATGTCTGCACCTTGGTTCTCCCCCTTGGCCCTTTTTCCCACCTAGTCCTCCTTGGTCCCTAACCCACCTAGGGCTTATTAATTAGAAATTAACATCTATTTTTAATTAAATTAGGCCCCCTTTCCACCCTACCCTTGCCACCTTGGATCCTCCCTTGAATCCCTCCACCTTCCCCCTAGCATTTATTAGGCCAAATCTCACCATTATATCCCCCCTCGTCCATTTTGGCATCCTCATGACCGTTCTGCCCATGACCCCTCGCTCGGCGGCGTGCAAGAGTGGGCAGAGGCTATTTTTAGCCTCTGTGCCCATCCTGCGACCGCCGACGTCGGCGACCCTTCAGCCGACGTCGGCGAAACTACCGGCGTCGGCAGCCTTCATTATCCCCTTCTGCATCCGTTGCACCCCTTGGACTCTTGAGCTCAAAAACGGATTCTCTTGACGCTTTGGCTTTGATCTCTCCTCTGTCTTGACCTCGTGCAATAGCAGCAATAGGTGAAAAGGCCCTGGATCAGCATCTTCTCCTTGCAGCAACTCTTCTATGGCTCCAGCAACATCTTCTTCTCTCTTCATTCAGTAAGCTAAAGGTAAGCTAGTCTGGGTTTGTTATTTCATTGTATCCATTCATCTATATTCTATTGTCTTTTGCTCCCTCTGTCCTTCCCCCTTGAGAGGCTGCAAAGCCTTCTCAGGCCCCATCCTCTGTGAATCCTCCTCTTCCCTGTCCTCTGTGTCTCTTTCAACTTCCTCACCCCTCTGCCAAAAAGACCTTGCAACAGGTACCCAACCCGAACCAGGCCACTCCCCAATCCATCCAAACTTGTCCCCGTTCAGTCTCAGACCCATCCACAGTCCAGCAAGCAACCCAGACCCGACTACAGGCCACAACCCCGACCGACGCCGGTCACTTCCCCAACCGACGTCGGCAGGATAGCCGATGCCGGCAGATCAGATAACCGACGCCGGCGACATTTCCGACCTCGGTGACTGTCTTCAGCCCAACAGCTCTTTCAGGTAATCATTTTGTTTGCTTCTTTCCTTTCTACTTTCTTTGTCATTTCTGTATTCTGGCATTCTGTCTTTTATCAGTCACTTATCTCATTAAAACAGTGGGTTGACCTCCCTTAAGGAAGTTTTTACACTTCTGGGAACAAGCCTTTTGCTTGGCAACCCACTGCCTATCTGTCTAACGTTTTTCTTGTCCTAGCTTCCTTTTTTTCTTGCAGGTGTCATTCCTCCACAGCCAAAGAGGAGTGCTCACAAACATCTAGATTTACGGTGCGCAATCTTTAGTCCAGGTACTTCCAAGCCTTGTCCATTACTTTCTTTTAGTTTCTTTCTTTTTAGTCTGAAAAGCGAAATTTGAGGTAGAAACACCAACCTTAAAGAAAAGTGTCTTAAACATTTTTGGTCTCTTTCCTTGTGAATTTATTCAAACAAAATTTTTGAAGAAGCTTTGTAAAATCCCTCGCATTGTTTAAACTGGTTCATCTTCTACCGAAAAACTTGTGCAACCAAAATTGAATTGGCTCATAACAACAGGGGAAGGAGACTGATTTTGGCCTACTAGACCAAAAATGGTCAACAATTATTTTATTTGTTATTAAACATCTCCCTTTGTGTTATAAGTATTGATAACACTAGATTAGTTTTATTTCATGTATTCAGACTTACCTAGGGTTATTGCATAGTATTATTTTCCTATAGAATTTGAAACCCTCTCCTTTAATGTTGTGTGATAAGTTATCCCTTAGTTAGGTTTAGTAGATCTAATTTAGTCATGTTCCCAATATAAAAGGTATTGTAATAGATGTTAGTTAAATACATTCTTTGATCTTAGATTTACTAAGTAAGATAAGATTTAGATCTATCTTAATTTATTGCATACATTCTAGTGAACCCAAAGTTAAACCAACCCTTACATTTTAAATTTTTTATTTACAATGAACTTGGTCATATTGGTTGACTTAATCTTATTCTCTATTTTTATATTCTATATGTATAGTCAACTAAGTCATGTTAGTTGACCCAATTTTGCTCTTTGTCTGTAGGTTTTCATATAAAATTAACAAGGTCATGTTGGTTGACATTGTTCATTTTATACAATTTTTAGCTGTCAACTAGGTCATGCTAGTAAACCTTATTCATTTATATAACTTTTAGCTTTCAATTAGGTCATCTTGGTCAATCATGTTCAGTTTTTACAAATTTAAGCTTTCAACTAGGTCATGTCGGTTGACCCTATTTGTTTTATATAATTTTAGCATTTATACTCAACAAACTAAGTTGACATGGTCAAATTTGTGTAGGTTTTTTCTAACTAGTTTAGTACTTCAATTTTTTCAAATTTTCAAGTTTTATATTCCTATTTTTTCATAAAATCACTTAGTATATTCATATTTCCAATAGTTATTGCCAATTTTTAACTTATACTAAAATTTTACCACACAGTCAACTATGTTGACCTAACCAACTTAGTTTTATGTCTATTTATCTTGATAAAAAATAAAGTTGACCTAGCTGACCTTGTTTATTTTTTGCTTATTTTTACAACAAACTATGTTAACCTTTTCTATTTTATTTGACCAACTATATCAGCTTGGTTGAGATTATTTTGTGTGTTTTACTTAGAGTAATTAATCTCATTTTTTATTTGAAAAGAGTTGGTTTCCTATTTATTTACTTTGAAAAATTAAAAATTAGTTTTACCACTTGATTTTTGCCTTTATTTTCACTTTGTCTTGATTTTCATAGAAATTGTGTAATGATAGTTTTAAAACTAATTAACTATTATCATGAAGGGATATGTGATACTCTATTTATAGTCCTTATCTATTGTTTATAGATATCATGGAATGAGGGGCTTTCCCCAATACTCATAGCCATAGTACATATCCAAATACACCTTTAATTTCCACATACCTTATAGTATTTAAGAAATACCTACTAATTTATTTTGTAGTTTTAGATTAAGGTAAAAATAGGTTTTGAAGGGACCCCAAAACCCTACACAAGGGGAAAGATAAACCTTAAAGCACAACTAGGTTAACAAAAGAACCTAATTACAGAACAGAACCAATACCAGGTTTTACATGGACCTGTAACCAACAAATATGACCATAAAAAGTAGTTGTCAAACACTGAACTGAAAGTTAACCAACTAGAATAGCTAGCTGAATAACCTTCCAATCCAGTAACCAGTAAACCTGACCAGTTTACTGTCCCCAAAAAAACTAGTCAGCAAAAGGGAACTTTAGATGAATCTTTTAAGTTTAGATTTTTTTTACATGACCGAAGATTCATATCAGGAAGAGGGACTGAAGGCTTAGACTTCTTTCTCCTAACTACTGTCCATTCATCCTCCACCTTGGTTACCTCAGCAACCCATGCCTTAGAAGACAATGATCTTTGGGTTCTAGAGGGCATAAAATCCTTATGAGAATTAAACACAGTTTGGCTCTTTGAGAGATCCTCCAAAATAGGGGAAGATACCACCACCTCCTCCTCTGGCTCAACAATATCACTAACCACAGCCACCATAGGGGCTTCATTAGAATGATTCACCAATGATTCCTCTTCATCTTTCGGTTCAAATTGCAAACTTTCCTCATTCTCAGTCTCGGATTCTGAAGTTGCTTCCAGAGGTTGTTTGTCAAAATTATGTTTAGAGGAACCCTTAGGCCACCAAGAAGGTGAACATCTGGGATGAGATTTCCCAGCAACACAATGAGCAGCAATATGTCTTGTTTGGTTGCATTTCCTACACTAAAAAAGGATCCCCTCATAATCCAAAATTTGTGTCCAGGTACCCCTTGGGGATTCAAGGCAAATCACCTTAGGAAGGCCCTTAGAAACATCCATATCTACCAAAAATCATGCACAAGTCAAATGGTTAAGAGTCAGACTATCTTCTTCATATAAAAATTCCCCTATAGCATTTCCAATGGTTTTAAAAGCTGCTTCTTGCCATAGGTGTAGCAGAACATAAGGGAGCCGCACCCATATAGGGAGCTTGTTAAAGGATTCTGAGAGAGGATTGAAATCCTTATGCCAAGGTTTGGCCATAAGAGGAAATCTGCCCTGCCAAGAAAAATTATTGTGACACAAAATAGATTTTCTATCTTCAAGACTTTTAAATATTACTATAAAAAAGCCCCTGGCACAAAGATGGATCTGACCATCTTTAATTTTCAGCCAGTTCTTTGAAATCTAATCCTTTAGATCTACAAGAGAAGGCTAGAAACCATGAAAATGAAAAATGGCAGCACAAGAGGAAAATTGTTCTTCTGATTGGCCAATACTTTCCACTAAATCAGGGTCTAGAGTTACCCTCATAGGTTTTAAAGCACTTACAGGCGATACACGAGTTTTCCAAAATGTGGCATGAGGTAATGCATCATGTATATCTACTTCGAAGACCACCACATCCATAAAGGATCTCCCCCCAGGTCCATACCCTGAACCAAGAGTGTAGGCCGGACGCAGAGCTGTTGTATCTCCAGTCCCCATAGAAGAAATAGCTTTATGATCCCTCCCCTCACTAGCAGGAAAAACCCCACCCGTAACAGTGGCCACAGCCACACCACCTGCCGGATTCACTACAGTCGATTTCAAATTCTTTGGGAGCATACGCACAGGAGACATAGCGGAAGTAAATAGCATGTTATCAAGGAATAAATTGTTACTACTAATTTATTTTGTAGTTAACCTTAAGAATCCAACCATATATTGATCTTATGGTGCATATTCTATTGATCAACACAAAAAATTTACTTCTAACTTACTCTTTAAACCAATTTAAATGGGATATGAGAAAGGTCTAATCTTCCATAGTTAGTGCTTTGAACATTGGGTCATCACTATCCAATGGACAAGAAAGTATATTTGAGATTCTACAAATCAAACAAAACATTTTATTACATTTAATTGATCTTATTTTTTAGCTATTAGTTAGTTATACACTTTCATTTCTTCATGTTGTTTGCTTCTCTATTTTGTATTGTAACTATGTTAATAATATTAGCATAGTTTTATGTTGTGTGACTCAACTAGATCAACCATCATCAAACTAGTGGATTATGTTTGGATAGATTAAGTTGACTAAGATCAACTCAATATACTATATTATTCTTATAAGCCTCTATTTTTATATGGCGTCATCATGTTTATAGTCAAAAAATCCTTTGTTTAGCTAGGTAGACCAGCTTAACTCAGTAGGTTTTTAGACTATTATTTTTACCTATATGTCTAACTAGAACAACTATCTCAACCTAATAGGTTTACAGACTATTATTTTCACCTATCTATCCAACTAAGTCAACTAGCTCAGCTTTGTAGGTTTATAGTAAATTTTCACCTTTATATCAAACTAGGTCAACCAACTTGACTTGATAGGTTTTCTATACTACTATTTTTCCTATTTGTCCAACTCGGTCAATTAACTTGACCAATTATGATTTCAAGTTGTTTTATTTTTTCATATATGTCTAACTAGGTCTATCATCTTAACCCTGTAGGTTTCCCAAAAAATATTTTTCCTATATGTGTAAATAATTCAACCAACTTGACTAAGCATATTTCATCATCCTCTTTACTCCTAGTCATACCTTCACCTTTCACCATGCAACACATTTTTTATAAAACTAAATATAAAAATCAAAATGATATGATGAATTTCACTAACTCCCTAAACATCATCATTCTCTCATTATAACTTTTAGAAAATATAGCTATAAGCAATGTTCATGTGGTCACTAGAACTAAAAACTACATGTCACTTCCTTCTAAAACTCTATATCTACTTAAATATCATCCAAAAATGCCTATTTTCAAGGGTGAAAGTGATCTTGAATATACTACTAAAATGATCATTTTCCTTAATGGAAACTCTCAAATTTAGATAAGGATCCCCTAATAATCTATAATCTCATGATGGGACCTCACCTTGAGTGTCCCTCTTCACCCACACATAGATTTTGTACAAGTATTGGGGCAAGTAACTTTATGACTTCTTCTATGCCTTCAAATTTTTCAACTACTTCTTTTACCTTGCCCAGTGTATGAACTACTATGGAAGGTCTTTCTTCTAGTGGGCCTACTCAAACTACCAATGTTAATAATTAGGTTAATGCTACCCCTAGTGCATCTCATGTTTCCTCTACTATTCAAGCCACTATTAAAAATAATCAAATTTTATCACAAACCATGAATAAAATGGTTACTTTTCAAACTAATAATGTAAATCAGATGATGCAAATGTAAAACTAACTTTTGTAATTACAAAATCATCCTCAACCCACTCAATGGGGAGTGAAAAATCCTAATTCCCCTAATTCCCTTAGAGATTCACAAGGTAACCTTATACCTGAACCCCTATTTGTTAATAAGGCTATAAAATAGTTACAAAATTAACCCTTAGTCACTCAAATTACTTATGTTTATGTTAACCCTTAGTCCCACCCTCTAGTTATAACTTGAATTCTTATGAAATATATAAATTGACATGCTATCAGTGATGGTATTACATATACCTATGATTCCATATACACTATTAATGTTATCCTCCAAAGTGGATCTAATGATGCTACTCTTTTAGAACCACTCTCAACCAACCCTTTTCAAAAACATAGTTCTACATATTTTGATGTGAATAATATATATTCTCACAAACCAATTTCCATGGAAAAATTCAAAATCATCTTCCTAAGCCTTCACCATGAGATCTTAACCCTACTCACCCTACCAGAAATTTGTATGATCCACACATATTTTAATGGTATCATGTAAGTTGGGGTCATTCTCATTAACTTATTATAAAAATTGAAACTTCACTCTTGAATATCTCCTTGGTCCCAATTTTGATCATGAAACCTTTATTCAGAAGCACCTATAGATTATAAAGTGGTAGATAAGTCTCATAAAACCAAACTTAAACATGATGCATTTAATTAGGCTAATGCCCATCTCACTATTTACAAAGGTCTTCTTCCTAATCATCAATAAAGTATTACTCTACCTCACACTTCCAACATTGTTATAATTTTTATCAATCCTAATTATCTCATTAATGATGAGAATTTTGTCAATATTAGTAATATGAGGATGGTATAATCTTACATAGATCCTTATCAACATTCTAGCTATAATAAGTTCCCAACTTTTCATATTATTTAAGACACTTATCCATCTCACTTTACATAACTTGAGAATATGGTAATGACTCCAAAAAATATAACAACATAACCTACTCCTTCATGCACTATCCCACATGTATCTAATCAAATAATACATTTGGATACCCATTCCCTTTACATTGATATAACTTCTACTTCTCACCTCTCATCAAATTCTCTTAAATCTAAATTATCCACCTCAAAAACCATAAATCAACCTAGTTATATGATTTCTTCACCACCTAAAACATACAAATCTTCAAAAGAATCAGTCATTATTCCACCAATGACATTACCCAATTTAACCCAATTAGACACACTTAAGAAAACCACATTGAATAAACCCCAATCAAATACTTCTTATCAACATCAATTTAAAAACACTTCTACTCCACCTTCAATAGACTTACTTCAACATTACCCACCTTTATATAATACAACTCTAATTTAATATGATGAATGGTATCCTATCATGGAACTTTCTCATCTCCTATCCCAAATTCATTTTTTAGAACTCATGAGGAATTCCCCTCATCATTGTAATCACTTAATTTAACTCTTATTCAAAATGAACATCCATCAACCTCCACTTATTGGGAAAGAATATAGTTTATTTGGATCTAAATATAACACCTAAAAAAATGAAAATAAATGCCCATACAAATTGATGAAACTAGAGCTACTTCTCTCTCACTTAAATTTCTATTCACTTCAATCATTCCTAATGAAATATTAATTTGTGTAGATGATCCTATGTTATTAATTAGTGTCCAAGTTGGTAATATCAATGTCAAATGTTCTTTGATTAATTAAGCTTCTATAACTTGTGTGGTTTTACTTTACTTTATTAAAACATTTGGGTATTCTAGATGTAGCCTTAAATCTATCCAAAGCAAATTTCTTGAAGGCAATGATCAAAGATAAATGCCTCTTCTAGGTTGTTTTTGGATTCCTATCATAATTTTTCCTATCACCATTCATATCAAGTTCATGATATTCAATTTACCATTATCATATAGCATTTTACTTAGTTGACCTCATCAACCTGCCAATGTGTCAAGTTACCTCACAATAGTTTTATTTATAAGATTCAATGAGACATGAACCCCTAGACTTTTGACAAATTCCATGAAGTGGTGTTTTAAAAATACCTACTATTGAATATTTACCTAGTGTTACTTTTCACAAATCTTAGTGATTTAATTATCCCATTTACTTTAATAGATTTTATAATGGTGACGTTAAACTTATGGGAAATATACTACCAAACCTATTAGATATAAATGATGATGAACCCAATGAGATTAGTTTAAAAATCAAAAAAATTAATCTCCCATTATACATAATTTATCAATTACCCCGTCTATATGACCTCAGTCTCATCAAAAACCAATAGATGAAACTCCCTCTATCATAACAAAGACTAAATAATCCATTCCACATACTTCCTCGACTGATAAAAATCATTGATTCTTGTAATATTAATCTTCATAATCCTGATTATGATGATGGATATACATTATATGAACCCTTTTATTTGGGTTTACTTAGGCTAAAGATGTAAAAGTAATTATATGTCATTTTTATGTACATCATTCTTTACATTCACATAATATTTTGTTTCTTCATATAGTTATTTATTCTATTATTACACCTAACATTATATCTTCTTCACTTGTTATTAATGGTTTGAGATGGAGCAAACACACACTACTTGTAGTTTATTAACTATTGATCAGTTTTAGAGCATGTTTATAGACCATACCATGATATGACCATATCAATTTTACAATTTTTATGATCCTTTGAGCTTGTTCCCTCCTTATATGTCAACCACATTACACTGACCAACATTGAGATCTATTATCATAGTTCTTGAACCTAATCTTGATCTTATTATGAGTATTCTTATGGATGGTGATACCATATTACCTTTTACTAATATTGATTCCATCCATACATAATGAGAAGATGAGACATATTATAATTTTCATAAGGTTCCCAGTCATTGGGCAAAGGATTTTTAGGCATATCAAAGGTTCTTAACATAATAGCAGGAATCAAGTTACTCTTCTGCCATATTACCTTTGCCTAATATTGATAATAATTTGCCTCCTCATAAGACACTTATAAAGTACATCTATAAACACGGGGATGCTTATTGTCATTTCTATTAATTTGCTACACATCATGAAATACAACATCACTTTCATGATTCTACATAGCATAAAATATCACATTCTCAATAGTGTACCCAAGGTTATTCATAAAAAATATCTCAACCTTCCTTACACCCTTTATCATCCTAGAGATCTCTTTATTTTATTCAAATTACATCTCCATATAATCACATTGATTATCCTTCGTAGACGATGCAACATGCTTATTATTATTATTATTATTATTATTATTATTATTATTATTATTATTATTATTATTATTATTATTATTATATCATTCATACATTCTCTATAGAGATAATGCATTAAGAAGTCCTCACATCACTTTTGGTGAAGATATGTGATACTATGATTAAGGCTAGATTTTAGTTATAGTAGCATTTATTAGATGTTATTGATGATGTATGTCATGAGATCTATTAGTATTTGTGTACACATTATTTTTATATACACATTATGCATCACAATTTTTGTTGAGTGTTTTTTTGTATTCATAATTCATTATATAATTTAATGCATTACTTATCTTTTTTTATTATGTTTCTTATCTCTATCTTTATAATTTTTACTTTTACACTCATGATTATTGATGTACACATTCCATTTTTGTACATATTCACTTTTAGCTCTTTAATTTTAATTCATTATATATTTTGAAAACAATTATACTCCATCTATTTTGGGATGATATTTCATTACATTCACTCTTTTGATAGTTAATTTGTTGAATAGTATGGTTATTTATATGACATAGCTATTAGACCACACTCAATAATATCATATTTAGCCTGTGATCAACTATAAATCATACTTATCATTGTACCATATATTACACATGTGTATCTCTTATGATTTTTATTTATCCCATATCATCCCTTCATCTCAAACACACATAAAATTAGTCTTGAGATTGCACACTTACCTATAGGCAAGTTTAAGAACCCTTTGGATGACATAGACTTTAAGTGTTTCTCTCCTATAATCAACGTGTAATATTTCTTGTGTTTTCTAATTATATCACTCATGATTGGTTTTAAAAATACATACCAAGGATGAATATAAAGATCCATAAAAATTTAAAATAAAAATTAATAAAACAAAAGGAAATCATCAAAAGGCAATTACAAATTCAAAAGTCAAAATCACACCAAAAGATGTGATTATTATTTGGCACATTTCCCATTCTAGTTGAATCTCAAACTCCATAGTTGGAATCATAATAGATTCAAGTTCCATTTGGGTATGATAGGATAGTAGATAGGTATAGGATGTCTCATTATATTATTTAGTGTTGTTTACTTTCTCACATAAGTACCTAATCTTCATATTAAACTGACGACTCTATAATGGGTCTTAAGGAATGGATAACACATTGTGGTAAAGTAGGCCCATTTTATTTTTTTAGTTAATTTATATAATTAATGAACTAATATATGTACTCCATTTGTTAAATCCCAATATTCCCATCTATTTTTTATATTATATTAGGTCTTTTTTTCAAATAATTCTTAACACTGACACATTTTCGTAAAGTTTGTGTCATTTATACTAAGGGTTGATACAACACCAATTTAATTTATCATTCCCTTTATTCATAATATTATCCTAGAAATTTTCCCTTGATAAGTATCACTTTATATATAATCATACCACACTAGTTTTACTTTTATGAGTTGCAATGTAAGACTTTGGATAGGACCAAGCCTTCCTCATAAAATATCCTTATTTCCCTTAAAACATATTGCATTTTGTTCCACCTCTTTGGTTTAAATTTTGTGATTTTTCATTATAATACCCAAATTAGGACTAGGAATTCCTCATAATATTCCCTAAACTCCTATACAAACCATATATCATGTATTGATATAAACAAGTATACTTTTTTACATTACAAAGTAGCACAAGCCCCAAGTTTGGTGTGTCATCTCTATATTTCACACCTCTTATTTTTTATTTTATTTTCATATCCTTTTTTGTATTATTATATTACATTGTATTTAAAATTATTTCATTTATATATCCTTTTTTCAGTTCTTACATTGATATTTATTACATTTTGATGTCTTTATTTTTATTATTACATTGATATTCATTTACATATCTTTTGTTTGTGATTTTTACACTAAAATTTCCCTTAAATTTTACATATAGATTTTTGAGTTCTTACATTGAATTATTATCCTTACTTGTGTTCTTATTTACATTCAAATTTATTTTAATTTTAAATACATTTCTGGCATTTTAATTTTTGCCCACTTTTTGACATCTTTTACAAAGTATTATAAACTAGTAATTGTTTCACATTTTCATTTTTTGTACATCATTAATTTTTACCATGCATTTGTTCACATTTATAGAAAAAAGAATCATAAATAAATTATACATTTTATTATATCATATAACAATTAATACATGTTCTATAAATAAAATACGCACATCTATAATGTCCATTACCACATTAGCTCATATCATATAAC